>JANPWI010000013.1:0-292500 GCA_026545225.1 Cornus controversa
GCATGTGTCCCCCCCCCCCCAATGGCTACTCTAATGCCTCAATGGCCATCAAGTAAATCCACATAACATGCATTTCATACTTGAAATGTAATTCCATCTATTTTTCTTACCACCTTCACTTCATAACTCATGCATACATACTTTCCATACTCCATTTGCTCATGATTAACCATACGAGAAATTATAACTAAAGAGGAAAATGGTCCTATGGTACCATACATCTCCAACACACACTTTTCTCAAAAGATATGTATATATATCATTCATATGGTTCTTCCAAGTTTATAGTCATTACAAGAATTCATGCATAAGGTTCAAAATGCCACAATTTCTACTATGACTACAACTAATCATTACCGTGCCACAAGCCGGCACAGATAGCCAAAAGTACATATGTCCAAAATATAGCAAAATATAGCTAGAACTCTTCATGGACATTCAAATCCCACCCGTCATCAGCAACTTATCTGAAAAATAGTTTAGAATAAAGGGGTGAGCACCACTGCGGCTCAGTAGAGGTTTCCCCAACCCTTCTAAGTGCCGACTCGACACTGACCTACATGGAATGCATATGAATACACTACATGCCACGTCCACAATCTCATAAATAATTTAACAAATGCAATTAAAGAGGATTGCATATTTCATAAATCATGTATAACATGTTCAACATAAAAGCATTAAGAAAAGTAAATGCTCTCTCCCTCGGTCCTCATCCGATACCCAACATGATTGGCCCGCTCCGAGGATCATGTAACCTTAGACACCTCCTCTAACCATCCAATGACCGAGGCAACTCCGAAAGGTCATTCTACCATAGCAATGTATAGGATTGCCATGAAGTGAGGGGACAACTCCGAGGCTCACAAATCTTGGACATTCTCCGATAACCATCCAATGACTGGGACAACTCCGAGGGGTCATTAGTATTGGGCATACTCCGATCCTAGGCATTAAGCCTTTAGCATGGCGGGTCTACTCCGAGGGCCATACATAGTGGATAATCTCACCACCTTCCACCACACGGTTGGACTACTCCGAAGCCCCGTGCACCTTATTTGCATCATCATCCCGCAAGTCCCCACATATGCAATATAAATGCATAAACACATGATATTTTATTTTCATGCTCAACTCATGCTCATTAATACTAAAAAGAAGTAAAAAGCATGTTTCTCACCACCGCACACCACATATAGCACATATATGTATAACACACGCATATATCATCTCATATGCATACAACTTCAAAATTAGCATATTTTACTCATGCTACAATCAATGCATAATTTTAGTACATAGAACTAATATGCATTCAACAACTACATTTTCACATATAATCACATATATGACACTTGGCACACATTTTTCACATATACACCAAATTGAGCACATAATGCCTATGTATCAATTTCTCACACTCATCCACTTCAAACCCACATGCTACAACCAACACAATGGACACAATTGTGAAAAGATAGGAGTCTAGAGAAGGAGAAAATACAACTTTCCACACCTCCCACCATCCTAAAGCATGTGAAACACAACCTACACCTCTCTTCTTCACCCGAAACCCTAGAATCGACAATTAGAAGAGAAGAAGAACCCCTACCTCGAAAATGAAGGCCTTCCAAGCACTTCACCAAAATTCCAGCGACGTCTACCTTTCCGAATCGCAACTTTGATCGGTTCAAACCGAAGGCCTAGCCGTCCCCTACGTATCTCCCTCCTTCGGCAAGTCTTGAATCCAAGCCGAACGGGCCCGAAATGTAGAGAGAAGGGAGAGCTATGAAGATGAAGAACTTTAGAGAGAGAAAGAGGCGTGAGATCTGCAGAAATATCCCAGCCACTGATATTTAAAGCCCCTAGGCTGCAAAAAGACCAAAATGCCCCTCGGGCCACTTAACGTACCTTCCCGGGCTCCGTTTTCGATTCTGAAAAGTCCTACGGCCTCAAAATCACTTCCTCTACTCTATAAATATTTCATCTAAGTCATTCTCAAAAATAATTATTTCTGGGAATTTTTCGGATTCCCGGGCCCACTTAAGTTGCATCCCGAGCCCCGGTTTGACCAAAAAGTCAAACTTCTTCAAATCTTCCAAAAACTTTCAAAAACCTCAAATTAACCTTCCAAACATGTTTTCCACTCTCGAAACATCCATAGCATCATTCAAAACGCATTTATAGCGAAAATAATGAAAAACTGATAAACCGGCCAAAATTGGTCACGGTCTCTACAACCTCCCCTCCTTCAAGGAATTTCGTCCTCGAAATTAGAATACTCATGGTCTTTTGAAAACCAATCCATACCAGACATTATTATCACCAATAATCATCACTTTCTCTTCTCATATACCCTACGCGCTACACTTGTAACACCTAACTCACAACACTTACGTCTCACACAATCAATGTGTCTCAACTGCCCTAAGGCAACATAACCACTTCCGTGACATGGCTGAGTGACTCCTAAGCCCATGTACGGTTCACCTTCACAATCCTCTGAAGCACTTGCTTCCTTGAGTCCACAGTCCCTACCTCAAGATCTATCCAATCGATCTCTATCACTAGTCTAAGGCCACACCTTCGACTAATCATACCAATCACTCACAGTGATACATCCCTATCATCTGGGATCATCAATACTCAAAGTCATTCTTTCATTATCAAACATGACTTTCAATTTCTGGCATGCCATTCCCGGGCTTAGTCCAATATCCTGGGCATCATCACAACGCAAACCATATCAATCCAGTGCACATCACAAGCGCACTGACCAGCAAGGCACATGACAGTGTACTCGCCGATCAAAGCCACATAACAATGTACTCGCCGCAGCAAGCCACATAATCCTGCCCAGTCTCATAGACGACAACCCGCTAGGATCCAATGCCAAGTCCAAGATCTTACATCTCACTGGTTTCACAATCTCATTATTCAAGAGGAGAATTATTTCCCATTTTCATCTTTCACACCAAGGAACCAGTTGACAATTAGAGAGAATTCCTTTCATATAGAGCTTCACCTCAGACAACCCCTTCCAATGAGAGTTCAAGGTCACCTACAATCACCTACAGTCACATACACCCAACCCGGCGTATATCCTGGACTGCGTCCATTGCGTCCACCCTTCCCACTCACGGAAAGAAATCGTCCTTGCTTCAAACACTACATGTCTGGGTTCTAACCGACTCTCAACTTATCCTTTACTTAACCATCATGTCCAACCAATGATACAATTTCTCACTTTCTTTCACATAATCCCAACATTTTATTTTCAGACGTAAAAAAAATCATCAAATGTTCACCGACTCTAGGAATTTGGTTATTTCCGAGTCCACATTCGACTATATCAATAGTCACTCCTTAGACATACCATGTCTAGAATTTCGGTATCACGATATCACCAATAGTCTTAGTCATTTGACTAAACTCTATCCTCAATAATCGCACAATCAATGCAACGCAATTCTAAACCACCAACTCTTGGTTTTGAATCTTCAAGGTAATTCATACCCCATTTCCATCAACTCTGGACTTGTGTTTTTGAAGTCTATATTCACATGTCTACCTCGACATCACAATCAACTACACTCCAAACCTCTACCTAGGTTCACCAATCCTCAAAGTCTAGGATTTCTAAATGGTGACTATATGTCACTACTAACCACATGGCGCCCAATGCAACACAATGTTAATGCATAGTCACATGAATCATATATTTCACATAACACGTAACATATAGCATGTTAAATCAAATAAGCACATAAGATGCATGATGTGGGATGTAATGCATCTAAACAATCCAATATCCCAGCCCTCAGGCTAACACTAGATAAGTACCCTTGACCACGCATGGTCCCGGCACATCCACTGCCTGAGCAAACGTGATAACACGGCCCAGATTTCCCTTAGTACTCTAGTAGACACTAGAATGCCTCAATCCTCATCCTCAAATGAGTTCACAATCATTTCTCACCATTCATCTAGGTATTTATACCTATAGCTATGACAATTCACACGTCAATTCACAACTCCAATCTATCACATAATTGGATCATTACTTCTCGTTCTTAGGTTTCCAAACCTAGTACCTCAATTACATTCCATGACTCAACAAGTCATTTCAAGTCCTTAAATGGTTTAACCATTTCCTTTCATCCCTAGGTGTCCCAACCTAGTGCTCAACTTTCTTGTATCAGGTATTTCACAATTTCACACATAGTATGACCACTACCCGTCGTCCCTAGGTTTTCCAACCTAGTTCTCTGATACAATTCTGGTATCAGGTACATAATCCAACCTTCTCAACCATACACATGATATGTTCATTCCCCGTCGTCCCTAGGTATTCTGACCTAGAGCTCTGATACCATTCTGTAACGCCCCGGTTCCCCCCGACTCAGGGAAACCAGAGGTTAACCCGTCCATTAGTCCCAATGGACCCTTTTTACCCTCTATAAAGTACCATGCTATGATACCATCCTGTCACACCCCAATTCCTGACTCCCAGAAAATTGGAGGTGAACTTGTCCATTAAATCCCAATGAACCTCCTCCTATTTCTCGATTACCGCGGAAGCTAATCATACGCAAGTAATTATCTATGCGTATACTCATCACTATCCATTCCAATGGGCCACACATCGATTTATGCATCCACAACATTCAATTTCCACTCTTAGATCATGAAAAATCACAAAAAAAACACATTTTTAAGGGTTACAGGACTTTCAGTCGCCTGAAAGTTAAGTTTGAGTCGCCTGAAACTTCCAGAGGGCTTGCATTTTCAAAACTGGCACTTTCAGTCGCCTGAAAGTGAACTTTCAGCAGGCTGAAAGTGCACTTTCAGCTGGCTGAAAGTGGACTTTCAGCAGGCTGAAAATACCTGTGCCTGAGTTTTTGACAGCATTCCTCAACCTGACTTCAAATGCTAATATCTCACAATCCGTAAGTCCGTTTGACTTGAAATTTGACATGGGTCATCCTTAACATGTCTAGTTTCTAACCCAATTTGAATCATCCAAAAATACCAACCACAACTCAAGTTATGCTCAAATTAGTGACTGTGGGTCAGATTACCCACCCTTGCACCAAAACATGCATATCCTCCTCAATTTAAATCCAAACAAGGTCCATGACCTATCAAAATGGAGCTAACACAATTCTCTTACTATATACATAAATTCCATTCACTCCTTGAACTCAAAAGGGACACTTTTGGGCATGTGTCCCCCCCCCCCCCCAATGGCTACTCTAATGCCTCAATGGCCATCAAGTAAATCCACATAACATGCATTTCATACTTGAAATGTAATTCCATCTATTTTTCTTACCACCTTCACTTCATAACTCATGCATACATACTTTCCATACTCCATTTGCTCATGATTAACCATACGAGAAATTATAACTAAAGAGGAAAATGGTCCTATGGTACCATACATCTCCAACACACACTTTTCTCAAAAGATATGTATATATATCATTCATATGGTTCTTCCAAGTTTATAGTCATTACAAGAATTCATGCATAAGGTTCAAAATGCCACAATTTCTACTATGACTACAACTAATCATTACCGTGCCACAAGCCGGCACAGATAGCCAAAAGTACATATGTCCAAAATATAGCAAAATATAGCTAGAACTCTTCATGGACATTCAAATCCCACCCGTCATCAGCAACTTATCTGAAAAATAGTTTAGAATAAAGGGGTGAGCACCACTGCGGCTCAGTAGAGGTTTCCCCAACCCTTCTAAGTGCCGACTCGACACTGACCTACATGGAATGCATATGAATACACTACATGCCACGTCCACAATCTCATAAATAATTTAACAAATGCAATTAAAGAGGATTGCATATTTCATAAATCATGTATAACATGTTCAACATAAAAGCATTAAGAAAAGTAAATGCTCTCTCCCTCGGTCCTCATCCGATACCCAACATGATTGGCCCGCTCCGAGGATCATGTAACCTTAGACACCTCCTCTAACCATCCAATGACCGAGGCAACTCCGAAAGGTCATTCTACCATAGCAATGTATAGGATTGCCATGAAGTGAGGGGACAACTCCGAGGCTCACAAATCTTGGACATTCTCCGATAACCATCCAATGACTGGGACAACTCCGAGGGGTCATTAGTATTGGGCATACTCCGATCCTAGGCATTAAGCCTTTAGCATGGCGGGTCTACTCCGAGGGCCATACATAGTGGATAATCTCACCACCTTCCACCACACGGTTGGACTACTCCGAAGCCCCGTGCACCTTATTTGCATCATCATCCCGCAAGTCCCCACATATGCAATATAAATGCATAAACACATGATATTTTATTTTCATGCTCAACTCATGCTCATTAATACTAAAAAGAAGTAAAAAGCATGTTTCTCACCACCGCACACCACATATAGCACATATATGTATAACACACGCATATATCATCTCATATGCATACAACTTCAAAATTAGCATATTTTACTCATGCTACAATCAATGCATAATTTTAGTACATAGAACTAATATGCATTCAACAACTACATTTTCACATATAATCACATATATGACACTTGGCACACATTTTTCACATATACACCAAATTGAGCACATAATGCCTATGTATCAATTTCTCACACTCATCCACTTCAAACCCACATGCTACAACCAACACAATGGACACAATTGTGAAAAGATAGGAGTCTAGAGAAGGAGAAAATACAACTTTCCACACCTCCCACCATCCTAAAGCATGTGAAACACAACCTACACCTCTCTTCTTCACCCGAAACCCTAGAATCGACAATTAGAAGAGAAGAAGAACCCCTACCTCGAAAATGAAGGCCTTCCAAGCACTTCACCAAAATTCCAGCGACGTCTACCTTTCCGAATCGCAACTTTGATCGGTTCAAACCGAAGGCCTAGCCGTCCCCTACGTATCTCCCTCCTTCGGCAAGTCTTGAATCCAAGCCGAACGGGCCCGAAATGTAGAGAGAAGGGAGAGCTATGAAGATGAAGAACTTTAGAGAGAGAAAGAGGCGTGAGATCTGCAGAAATATCCCAGCCACTGATATTTAAAGCCCCTAGGCTGCAAAAAGACCAAAATGCCCCTCGGGCCACTTAACGTACCTTCCCGGGCTCCGTTTTCGATTCTGAAAAGTCCTACGGCCTCAAAATCACTTCCTCTACTCTATAAATATTTCATCTAAGTCATTCTCAAAAATAATTATTTCTGGGAATTTTTCGGATTCCCGGGCCCACTTAAGTTGCATCCCGAGCCCCGGTTTGACCAAAAAGTCAAACTTCTTCAAATCTTCCAAAAACTTTCAAAAACCTCAAATTAACCTTCCAAACATGTTTTCCACTCTCGAAACATCCATAGCATCATTCAAAACGCATTTATAGCGAAAATAATGAAAAACTGATAAACCGGCCAAAATTGGTCACGGTCTCTACAGGTTTGACTCGAGTGTGAACCACAAAACATGATACCATCCACATAAATTTGCAAAATTAAAAAGTTTGAGTTGGAGTGCCGTACATAGAGTGTGACATCGACCTTTCCTCTTTGGAAACCTTATTCAATGAGAAATGAGTGAATTTTGTCATACCATGCCCTTGGAGCTTGCTTGAGTCCATAGAGCACTCTTCTAAGCTTGAGAACATGTTGAGGATGCTTTGTATTGACAAATCCCTTAAGTTGCTCAAGGTATACTTCCTCTGATAGATCACCATTTAGAAAAGCAGACTTAACTTCCATCTGAATGACCATTACCCTCTTGTAGCATGCAAAGGAGAGAAGCATTCGGATTGACTCTAATCAAGCAACTAAAGCAAAGGTTTCATCATAATCTAATCTTGTAATTTGAGCAAATACTTTACATACCAGTCGAGCTTTGTTTCTGATGAAGGTTCCTTTTTCATTCATCTTGTTCCGAAACATCCACTTGGAGCCAATAATATTCGTATTCGTTGGCTTGGGCATAAGAATCCAGGTATCATTCTTCTTAGTTTATTATATTTCCTCCTTCATTGCAGTTATCTAATCGGGATTGTCCTTTGCTTCTATGTAGCACTTTTGTTCAATGGATGATAACATAGCAAAGTGACTATGTTCATCCTCAGCTATAAGTTGTAATGCCTTCTTCTTTGCTCTTGTGAGAGCCCTTCCTTCATTGTTTCCCAAAATATTTTATTATAGGACTTCCTTTTGTAGATTTGGATAGCGAGGTTCTCTTATTTCTTCTTCAATGGTGGTGGATGAGCTGGGTTGCTCATTTTTCTTTTCTACTTCGGGAAGAAGCTCTTCTACGAAGTCTTCTTTTGGCATGGTGACTTCTTCATCAATCTTCACACGGATGGATTCCCTCATTTTCTCGGTTCTCAAATTGTAACATCTATATGCATTGCTCTTTGTTAAATATCCCAAAAAAATTCTTTCATTAGCTCTTGAGTCAAACTTTCCCAAATTATAATGGTTGTAGATGAAGCATTTACTTTCAAATATTTTGAAGTAATGCACAATTGCAAGTCTCCCAAACTACATGTCAAAAGGTGTCATTGTTGAATTTGATCTTAGGAGAGCTCTGTTGATGATGTAGACCGATGTGTTTACCGTTTTTGCCCAAAAACTCTTCGAAAAATTCTTCTCAAACAGAAGTGTTATGCCTATTTCTTAAACTGTTCGGTTTCTTCTTTCAACTACCCCATTTTGTTGAGGTGTTCTAACTATTGAGAATTCTTTCTTGATTCCTTTTGAGTCACAGTAATCACTGAATTCTTTCATACTAAACTCAGTTCCAAAATCAAAGCTAAGCCTCTTGATCCTGTAACTTTTCTCATTTTCAACAAGGTTAACAAACTTTTTGAAATGAATTATAGTTTCAGATTTGTCTTTCTGAAAATAAATCCAAGTCATTCTACTATAATCATCAATGACAAGCATAAAGTACTTGCAACCACCAATACTTGTGGTCCTCATGGGTCCACACAAGTTCATATACACAATATCAAGTGGTTTAGAGATATTCACTTCCTTTGTTTTAAAAGAGACTTTTGTCTGCTTACCTTGTTGGCAAGCATTGCATACTTGATTTTCATTCAAAAACAAATTTGGAAGGCCTCTAACAGACTTATGCTTGATAGGATTTCTTATGTTCTTGGAATGCACATGCCCTAACCTTTTATGCCAAAGTGTGGAATTTTCCATGTTAGTGAAATTGCAAAAAGTCTGTGAGGTGTCTTCATGAATAGTGTAGAGATTTTCTAGAGCTCTATATGCAGCAAAAAGAGTTTTATCAGATTGTTTATCAATAACATTGCTGTTTTCTTTGTCAAAATTAACTAAGCTACCAATGTCACATAATTGACTCACACTCAACAAGTTATGCTTTAAACCCACTACATAGAGCACATCACTTAACATATCCATTTATTTGGTTTCAAGTAGCCTATTCCTTCAATTTTGCCTTTCTTGTTGTCTCCAAAAATAACTGAGCCACCATCAAAATTTTCAATGTTAGCAAATTTGGTCTAATCTCCTGTCATGTGCCTAGAACAACCACTATCAACATACCACTTGGTATTAATATTACAAGCTTTCAAAGAGTGTAGACAAGCATGATTACAGATTTCAATTTCTTAGGATTCCACATCATTTTAGTTTTAATCAACCCTTTTGATGTTACAGGTGCTTTGTGTATGTGTAGATCTGTCTTTCTAACATACATTGGTTTCCGTTTCACATAATTTGGATCTGCAATTCTAGAAGATGCATTCTTAATCTTAGATTGATGATAAGCATTAAATAGAATTTCATATTTTGGTCTACTAGCTACATCAACAACATGATATGAAGCATATATATTACCATTCTCAGCTCTAACAAAAATTGAGTGAGATTTATTTGATTTCACCTGAGTGGCTTGGTCATCAAAGCCAATACCTATTTTGCCCAATTAATTCATAGGATTTTCCCATATCTCATGCATCTTTTGAGATATCTCCTCAAGAAATGAACTCAGTTCTAGTTTGCACCTTTTGGTGCTCCATTTTGGTTCTTGAGTCATGTGTTTCATTCGATAGCACACAGTAAGTGAAATAGCATAAAAATTAGACAATTTTACCCATAAGTGCTTCATAAGCAACTCCTTTAACTTTTGCAGCTCTAAATTGGCCCTTTTTAATTGCTTCTTTTGTTCACTATACTTCTGTTCCAACCTTTCACATTCTGCAAAGACTTCATCAACATCATGTTCTTCTTCACTCTCAGAATCTAAAATTTCCACATCCGAATCTTGTAAGGCCATAACAAAACATGCCTCTTCATCATTCTCATCAGATAATTTTTGTTGTTCTTCTTCTGAGCTTGAATCCCAACTAGTGTAAAAAGCATTTTTCTTGCCCTTCCTTTATGATTCGGAGCACCGAACTTCTTTTGTTTTTATTTCTTGGGAGTAGTTGGACAATTAGTTATGTAGTGACCTTACTTTTCACACGCAAAACAACCTTGTCCTTACTGTTGCTTAGCCTTTCTCCTCATTTGGAGTTTTTTGAACTTTCTTTCTATACAAGCCATTTCATCTTCAGAGTCATCAGAATTTGATTCCTTTTCAATTGGAACCTCCACTTCTTTTGTTTTTAGAGCTGACTCCCTCCTAGATTGAGTAGGTGGTCCAATTCTCATCTCATAAGCTGTGAGAGATGACTCCAGCTCATCAATGCTGAGCCTAGAGATGTCTTTGTCTTCTAGAATGGTGACCTTGGGATTGAACCTAACAGTCACAGTGCGCAGTATATTTTTGCACACCACTTTGTCTTTAACCTGTTCACCCAGGGCCCTCATATCATTTATAATCTCTTTACTCTGAAGAAGTAATCCGACACATTTTCTCTTTTGTACATCTTAAGGCCATCAAACTTGACTTGAAGAAGTTGAATCTTATTTTCCTTGATGGTGTTGCTTCCTTCATGTGCAGTTACAAGTGAGTCCCAAATCTCGTTTGCATTTTTGCAAGTTTTGACTCTTGTGAATTCTTGCTTTTGTAATGCTTTGTATAAGGCATTTCTAGCCTACCCACCGACTAATTTTGCAATTTTGTCAGCTACTGAGGCATTTGCAGGATCAAGGATAATAACCCCTTCTAATGTAGCGTACTAAACATAATAGGAGATGGATAGTAAGAAAGCATTCATTTTAATCCTCTAAGTGTCAAAGCTAGTGTTGTAAAAAATAGGAGCCTTGTGAGTGGTAAATCCAAGAAATGCGGACTTGTGCTCTAATACCAATTGATGAAACTACAGGGGGAGAGGGTGAATAGGTTCTTCCATTTTTCTTCCTAAAATTACTCTAAGTATGTGATGTGGTCGGAACTAAATTATATTGTAAGCTTAATTTTGCCCTTTTTATCAAAATATAATTTAACCACTCGCAAGAGCACGAATCTTTGTAGATAAGGTTCTATATAGAGGGTATCGATCCCACGAGGACTAGTCGCAATTGTCTTAAAGAAAGATTAATTCTACTTTAATCCTAAAAATAGGTTTTTGGATTTTTGTTTATAAACTATTGCATGAATGTAATGACAATAAATTTAAAGGGTAAAGGATGGGAAAGAGAACTAGGGTTGGTTTCCACCACTAGCCATTCACATGTTCATAAGTGTAGCAAGCATGGGATTCATTAATTAAATGTCTAACAATGTCATTAGGCTTGTGACCTCAATGACATATCAAAAGATCATTGTGTTTGTCCACCTATCATAATCCATCTTCAATAAGCATAGTTGTTCAACCTAACTAACTATCTAATTACCCTACTTTCTAAGTGAACCTACATGCATCCAAACTACCTTATCTTGGCATGGTTTATACAAACAAACACAACATATTCATTTAAACACCATTATCTAGCCATCATTTGCACTTCTTGTGGAATATGCAAATGTTGTGCATTCATATGGAAGAATCTATTCTAAGACAAGAATAAAACCAAAACCACATGAATATATAGAAGAAATGTATTAGTGTACATGATCACTAGGCTAAATAATCAACATTTAATTACAAATCCCAAGTGCTACAAGAAGGAACAAGTTTACATGGCTAGGGGTTGAAACCAACACCCTAGTAGAAGAGTTAGTTGCTCATGGTTGCCTTGCACTCTTCCATTGATGGAGAAGATGAAGCTTCTTGGTCTGGTTCAGCTCCTTCTCCTCTCTCCCGAAAGTCTCTCCTCTTGATGGTCTGATGTGTGTTGAGAGATATGAGAGATATGTGGCTATTTTGTGCTTTAAGGCTCCTTTTTCAACCTTGGGGCCCACCATATATATATATATCTATTATATCAAGATGGTCCCCAAGGGTCTTGTTCAAGTCAGACAATCCCCCTAAGTCGTGCAAAAAGGGGGATTTTGTTGCAAGTGGGAGAGCAGGTGAGTAAGTGGGCAAGTGGATTCTGCAAAATCTCGATCAATAGAGATTGAATCTCGATTGATCGAGATTTCGATCAATCGAAATGAGATCTCGATCAATCGATATTTTGATTAATCGAGATCAACATCTCGATTGATCGAGATGCCTTTGGCTGCAATTTCTAATTTTTCTCTTGAACTGCAAAAAGCCTCAAACTTTGCTCCTTTCACTACAAGACCTGTAAAACATCAAAAACACAAAAATACCGTAAACATATCTCGGTAAACGCAAAAACGAAATTAACATATGCAATAAAGAGGGTTCAAATGCATAGAATTGAACACTTATCAAACCCCCAAACTTACATATTGCTAGTCCCTTAGCAATGCAATATTACAAAAATGAAATTAACTATCTTATACAAAAGTTTAATCATGCTCAGTCATCAACTAGATAAAGGGCGATTATCCGTTCATTTCACAGATGGCAAATGCAACAAGTATTACAGAACTATGTGGTCATTAGCAAAAATGGACTTTCACAAGCTATAAATAAACGACGGTCCCCACATAATGGCCAGTCCGAACAAACGTACCAATTTCGACCCCAAAATCCTTTTTGAAAAGTGAACATGCATTCTAATGCGTGTCTTTTGTCATATTTGGAGACGAAAATGAACAAATCTGTTTTTAAGAGAAAAACTCATTGAAAAAGCTCAACACTGCCGTTCATTATCACAAAACATTCATGATTGCTCATGTGCGGATGACCGTGCAATGCTTAGCTCTTTTTGCTTTCTTGTAAGCCCATGTAGCGGCATTGGGCCAATGACTCCCAAACCAATTGGTTTTAGGGCATTAGGTGAAGAAACACCCCTCGGACTTAATAACCGAGCTTACAAGGCGATGAGCTTAAGCAAGCCACCCGCTTATTACTGCTCAACCTTGCACACTTATACGCGAATACTCCCTGCTTTGAGGCATAGAGATCCGGTTTATTGAGTGAGAAGGCTTATTGCAAATTTTTCTCTTTTTCTCTTTTTTTTTTTACAACAACCGGAAGAACTTATTCTTTAAGTTGTTCAGATAAAAATAGAAATTTACAAAATTCTCCCTCAGACTTATACCCCACAGTTTAAAATGCATGTGTACGAATTTGTGCCGTTAAGGACAAATTTAGGGCAAGAACTATACGTGCTCATATTTAGACAAAAATGTAGACCGTTCTAGCCTATTATATAGCTTGCAAAAGTGCGGGTATTTACAATGTTAAAGTTCTTAACTACCTGCTGCATTTACCTCGGACCTTTATTCGAATGATCTTCCTTTAAAAAGCAAGACATCATAGCAAGCATGCAAAAATATCAAGAAAAACTGCTCTACAATGACACTCAATACTAAGACTGAAAATTGCATGCATATGCAAGTGGTATAGCATATCGCACCCCCAAACTTATATGCAACATTGCCCTCAATGTTTGGACAAGAAGGACAAGGAAAGAAGTTACCGGGATTGCAAAATGCGACAAAAATGGTATTCCACAGTAGCGATCATCCTGCAGATAAGAAAAACCTGCACAGAACACCAACTGGATACCACGAGCATTAAAAGGAACAAAAAGTATATGAAAAGAGCATAATAAAATAAGTATGCACAAAGAGACACTGCCAAGATCACTGCATATCTAAGGGTCTGAATTGGTGTTTCCCAATTGTCTAAGAGGTCTATGCGATAAGATATTGACTATCCAAGCACGCTAACGTATAGCATGCAAAGGGGCTGCCTTTCGTTATTACCGCCATACTACGTTGAAGCAATCTCAACAGTATTGGGAATTTAAACCAGGCGGTAATAAACGGAAATCATCAACTGAATCGCATATAACAATTAGGCAAGTGGTACTACATACATAGTCAAAGTATAGAGACAGATATATTGACAGAAAGCAAAAATAAAGACAGTAAAAATAAGACATGGTATAAAAGAAAAAATAACTGTATTCCATAAATTTATAAAATGAGTTCAGTACAAATCGTACATGCATCTGGAATACTCATAAAAACTAAAAAGGAAAGAAAACATGGCCAACATGGCCTATGAAACATAAAGAACAAAAAATACAGAAAGTAAAACAGAAAAGACAAATAAAAGCAGCTACTCGAGGGTGGGTGGTGGTGGTGGTGGCTC
Organism: Cornus controversa; assembly: GCA_026545225.1. NCBI lineage: Eukaryota > Viridiplantae > Streptophyta > Magnoliopsida > Cornales > Cornaceae > Cornus > Cornus controversa. The sequence goes on from JANPWI010000013.1 coordinate 14,607, forward strand.
GGTGGGAGCAGAAGTGGAGGTGGAAGCTCGTCCTGCAAACAGGAACTGCAGGTCCTGCCGGAAGGCTCGGAACTCGTCTAGAATCGCTCTCTGACCCTGTGCCAGAGAAGAAATGTCTAAACGAATGCCCTCCAACTGACTCTGCATCACCTGGACGTGCTCGTCAAAACCCTGCTGGAGCCGCTCTACGTTAGCCGCCAGGCAGGAGTAGCCAGTCGCTAAGATGTCATGCCGCTCTGCAGCAATATCCATCTCCTCCTCCTCTATCTCCTCATCATCGGACGCATCTCCTGCAGGCTCTCCCTCATCCATCTCCACTGGGGCATCCATATCTACATCGTCTGGTGGATCACCCTGGTGGTCCTGTCGCTCTAAGTGTCGCCTCACCCGCTCCCAGTGAGTAGACGTGAAACGGGTGGGCGGTGCCAACTGAATGTCAGTATCACTAACCGGTATACTGGCATGACTAAGAAAAGCGGCGACCAGGAAAGGAAAGGGAAGCTGCCAACTCGCTGCTCGCCGCATCCTCTTGTTCACGAGGCCGTCCCAGACCTTGAACATATGCCCCTAGATCAGTGATGGGACAGAAAACCACGTGCCCGTGTGGAAAGAATAAAGGCAACAGAGGAGGTCGCCCCTACGCTCTGCCACGTGCTGCAAGGGACACGCGTTCTTGATGAGAACGGTGTCCAGGAACCACAGTCTGCTCAGGCACATCGATTTGGACGTGCAATTGTGACTGGACGTGGTAAACGCCCCACCACACATGTCCATCACGATGGAAAATAGTGTCGAGTCTGCTGGAAGTGCGGCCCTGAAAAGCGGTTGACCGTCCTGGTCAACTAGATCTGGCGGCTGCTAGTGAGGGATGCCGAGCATCTGTGCAATCCGGCTCGGCGTAATCATAATCGTCGTGGTGCCCACGACCGTCTCTAATGTGTCCGGTGCTGTACAGGAGTAGGTCATACGCTCGTAGAAGACCTGCACTAAGCGCTCGTGTGCCACATCAGTGGGAGGCACACATAGTCGGTCGAGGCGACGCCTCCTGAGCTCGGCGACAGTCCACGCGCTGTCGGGATGCGTCTCGAACTCTCTCAAGTCAAATGTATGCTCCGAGTGAAACTTCCAAGACCGAAAGACTCGCCCGGGCACGTCTCTAGCTGCACTGTGTGCATTCTTCACCCTCGCCATGATCTCGGAACAGTCTGCACTTTATTCCAAAAATTACGTAAATAAAAAGAAAATAAAAGGAATAATAAACTAAGAATAAAAATAAAAGAATAAAAATGAAAATGGGGTCCTAGTCCATGGTGCTGACATGAGTTTAAAAAAAAAATCACTCTCAAAGAGGCAGTGTAAGTGGATGCAACCGAAACGAAGATGCCGCGGTTACAAACCGTACACTAAGTATTTGAAATAAAAAGAATGCCAAATCTCACTCCCACATGAATTCCTACCCCCCAAAACCCGCAAAATCCCATTACGAACATCGCAAATGCACCCATCCAACCCAACATCAACTGTATATGTTTATTACACCGTAGAACTATCAAAAATAATGAGAAAGTACACAAAATGTAGCCATGCATCACTTATTTCAAGGTGAAGAAGATGAACGGCACACGAAGGTGAAAACCCAACTCGCAGCTGCGAAGAGAAGAGCGTGCGAGTGCTAGCGGCGGTCTCGGACTATGTCGAACGGCGGTGGATGATCGGGAATGGAAGAACATGGGTGCGACAGTGCTCGGGGAATCTCTGGATCGCTCAGAGAAGAGAAGGAAGTTGGACAGTTTGAGGAAGAAATGTGGAAATGAGAGGGAAGCCCAACAATTTAAATAAGATTTCGGCTCACGTGCAGGCATCGCGTGCATCTCAATTGATCGAGATGTGCATTTCGATCAATCAAGATTTTGATTGATCGAAATCCCACTTCGATCAATCGAAATCACCTTCGATCGATCGAGATCGGCTTCACTCAATCGAGATCCTTCCTTCGATCAATCGAAATTTCTTCACTGAATCGAGATTTTACTTCGATCAATCGAAATTTTATTTTGATCAATCGAAATCCCATTTCGATCAATCAAAATTTCGATCGATCGAGGACCTATCGAAGTGCTATTGAAGAATACTACCTCTCGGGACTTTGGATTTGGCAACTCTCTATAATTTTTTGATCAATCGAGACTGAAATCTTGATCAATCAAAATCTCGATTGATCGAGATCTTGGTTTCGATCAATCGAGATGCTAAAAAATAGTCAGCTTAAGCTTTGCTTCATGGACTTGGATTTTTGGGATTTAGATACTAAATTGCTTAGATACAAAGTTTAACTTGGATTAAAGGGACATCATGGAAGCATGATAGCTACCATGGCTACGCCACCTTACACGTCTATGGCATGACATTCGGATCGGCTCACGAGTCAAAATATACGAGATCCGTCAAAGTGACGCCATTCACGTATTCGGTGGAAACTTGGTCATCCACGCATACTTTTAAGTGCTGCCCATTTACTTTGAACAACGAGCTGTCTTTCAAGTCCTTCAATTCCACCGCTCTGTGGGGAGCGACAGAATTAACCAAAAATGAACCATCCCAACGGGAGCGAAGTTTTTCGAGAAACAAATAGAGGCATGAGTTATACAACCATACTTTTTGGCCCGGCGAAAATGTTTTGACTCGAATATTACGATCATGAAAGGCTTTGCACTTTGCCTTATAGATTTTAGCATTCTCATACGCGTCATGTCGTAATTCTTCCAATTCATTTAATTGAAGCTTTCGATTAGATCCGGCCTTTTGCATGTCAAAATTGAAAGTTTTAGTGGCCCACATAGCTTTATGCTCCAATTCAACCGGAAGATGGCACGCTTTGTCATAAACCAACTGAGAAGGTGACATTCCAATGGGAGTTTTATACGCGATTCGGTATGCCCATAATGCATCGTTCAGTCGCAATGACCAATCTTTCCGGTCAGGCCGAACAGTTTTCTCAAGAATGTTCTTAATCTCCCTATTGGATACCTCTACTTGGCCACTAGTTTGAGGATGGTACGGGGTGGCTACTTTGTGTGTGACGGAGTATTTGGTAAGCAATGTTCGAAGGAACCGATTACAGAAATGTTTACCTCCGTCACTGATGATGGCCCGAGGTGTACCAAACCGGCTAAAAATATTAGCTTGAATGAACTTAACCACGACTGCATGGTCATTGGTTTTGGTAGCAACGGCCTCTATCCACTTAGATACGTAGTCCACCGCCACAAGTATGTACTCATGACTCATGACCAGTAGAGGGTGGAAATGGTCCCATGAAGTCAATGCCCCACACATCAAATATCTCAATAATAAGAATAGGGTTAAGAGGCATCATGTCCTTCCGAGACATCGTGCCGAGGCGATGACATAGCTCACAAGAGCGGCAGAATGAATATGCATCCCGATGAAACGTTGGCCAGAAAAACCCGCATTGTAGAATTTTTGCTACGGTTTTCTTAGCACTAAAGTGTCCCCCACAAGCGAGTGTATGACAAAATTTGAGAATGCTTTGGAATTCACTGTTGGGTACACACTTACGAATTATTTGATCGGGGCAATATTTGAACAATTGAGGATCGTCCCAATAATATGATCATGATTGGGCGAGAAAACGATCCTTCTCTTGTTTGGTCCAAGAAGATGGTATTTTACCGGTTGCCAAGTAATTAACCACATCTGCATACCAAGGGATACTCTCTTAAGAAATGACAAAGAGTTGTTCATCCGGGAAGGATTCACAAACTGGAATGGAATTATGGAGGGATTCAACAAGAATTCTAGAGAGGTGGTCAGCCACCACATTTTCAGTTCCCTTTTTGTCTCTAATCTCAAAATTGAACTCTTGCAATAAGAGTATCCATCGGATCAACCTAGGCTTGGTGTCCTTTTTGGCCAAAAGATGTCGGAGGGCAGCATGGTCCGAATAGACTATGACCTTTGAACCTAATAAATAAGCTCAAAATTTGTCTAATGCAAATACTACCGCAAGCAACTCCTTTTCCGTTGTGGTATAATTGATTTGAGCCTCGGAAAGGGTTTTACTTGCGTAGTAGATGACATGTGGCAGTTTGACTACTCGTTGACCCAAGACTGCACCCATGGCATAATCGGATACATCACACATGATCTCAAATGGGAGAGCCCAATTTGGAGGGATTAGAATTGGGGCGGTTGTGAGCATGGTGCGGAGTTTTTCAAAAGCGTTAAGGCACGCTTCACCAAAGGTAAAGCAAGACTCTTTTTCAAGAAGGCGACACAAAGGCCGAGAGATCTTGCTAAAGTCCTTGATGAAACAGCGATAAAAGCCCGCATGACCAAGGAATGAACGAATCTCTCTCACCGTTGATGGTGGAGGAAGTTTGGAAATGAGTTCAACTTTGGCTTTATCAACCTCTATTCCTCTCTTAGATATAATGTGCCCCAGGACAATACCCTCTTGAACCATAAAATGGCTCTTTTCCCAACTAAGAATTAGGTTGATCTCTCGACATCGTTTGAGAACACGGGATAGATTTTGGAGGCATGATTCAAATGAAGGCCCAAAAATGGAAAAATCATCCATGAATACTTCCAAGAATTTTTCCACCATGTCCGAGAAGATAGACATCATACACCATTGAAAAGTTGCCGGTGCATTGCACAACCCAAAAGGCATGCGTCTATAAGCAAATGTGCCAAAGGGACATGTAAAGGTGGTTTTCTCTTAGTCCCTCAGATCTATAGCAACCTGATTATAGCTGAAATATCCATCTAAAAAGCAATAAAAGTTTTGCCCGGCTAATCTCTCCAAGATTTGATCAATAAATGGGAGGGGAAAGTGATCTTTTCGAGTGGCTAAATTTAATTTCCTATAATCTATGCACACTCTCCAGCCCGTGGTGGTGCGTTGGGGAACTAATTCACCCTTATCATTTGGTTGCACCGTAATACCTGACTTCTTTGGAACCACTTGAGTGGGACTAACCCACTTGCTATCTGAGATGGGGTAAATAATTCCCGCATCTAGTAACTTCACCACCTCCTTCATTATAACGTCCTTCATATTTGGATTTAATCGACGTTGTGCCTCCCTTGAGGTCTTTGCATCCTCTTCCAAGTGTATGCGGTGCATACAAATAAAAGGGTCTATTCCTTTAAGATCTGCCACACTCCATCCTATTGCTTCCTTGTGCTCTTTTAGCACTTTGATGAGTTTCATCTCTTGATAATTGGTGAGATTGGAAGCAATAATAACTGGAAGGGTCTCATTAGCGCCCAAGAAAACATACTTGAGTGTAGCCGGTAGAGGCTTAAGCTCAAGTTGTGGTGGGGAAATTAGAGAAGGAGTTTGGGAAGTTTTGGACAAAGGAGGCAAGGGTTCTCTTGGAACTCTCCATTTAGGCACATCCATGACAGTGGTGACATCGAGCATTGAGTTGACTTCACAAATAGATTGCTCAATGTCAAAATCATCATAGTTGAAGTGATTTAGGCATGCCTCTAAAGGATCCTTAGAAAGAATAGAAGGAAATGCTTCTTGAACAAGGTCTTCCACTACATCGACACAAAAGCACTCACTTTCATCTTCGGATGTGTGGTGGGAAGCATTGAAGATGTTCAAGCGGACTTTCATATTTCCGAAAGAGATGTCCATCACTCCGGTACGGCAATTAACGCAAGCGTTTGCCGTGGTCAAAAATGGACGACCTAGAATGATAGGAATATGTTGATTTGGATTTTGGACCAGTTCTGTGTCAAGGACTATGAAGTCCACCAAAAAGTAGAATTTGTCCACTTGAATGATTACATCCTCAATTATGCCACGTGGTTGTTTCACCGAGCGGTCGGCGAGTTGCAACACAACCGTGGTATGCTTGAGTTCCCCCAAACCTAGTTGTTGGTAAACTGAGAATGGAAGCAAATTAACACTAGCCCCTAAATCAAGAAGTGCCTTTTTAAAAGATTGATTTCTGATGGTGCACGAAATGGTCGGAGCACCCGGATCTTTGAATTTAGGAGGGGCTTGGTGTTGGAAAATGGAGCTTATGTGCTCAGTTAAGAGGACTTTCTTAGGAGCATTATTCCTAGATTTACGCTTTTGAGTGCATAAGTCCTTCAAAAATTTAGCATAGGAGAGAATTTGTCGAATAGCATCAAGGAGAGGGAGATTGATTTTTACTTGTTTGAAGATCTCCATCATGTCTTGGATTTTCTCTCCTTGCTTCCCAAAATGAGAAGGTTCCTTCAATCTTTGAGGAAAAGGAACCGGAGGTTCAAAAGAAGTGTCAAGATTTGGAATTGATGACGACACAACTTCACTTGCCTTTCCTTTTGGATTTAAAGGAATGTTATTCACATTTGGATTTAAAGGAAACACTTTTGGATTTAAATGGGATTCTTTTGGATTTGCGGATTGCTCATTGAATTCCTTCTTCTCTTCCTCCCTTACCTTGGAATTGATAATTTTACCACTCCTTAAGGTGGTGATTGATTGAACTTGCTCCAGAGGAGCATTACAAGATGAAGATGATGGATCTTCAATCATATGAACACCCTTAGGATTTGCCACCGGTTGACTCGGCAACTTACCTTCCTCCCTTCTATTCAAGGCATTAGCTAGTTGCCCGATTTGAGCTTCTAACCTAGCCATAGATTGAGCATTAGCTTCAAGCTTAGCGATTGATTGAGAATGAGTTTGCAATAAGCGGGTATTAGCCTCAAGATTGCTTATCACTCTTTCTTCAAAGCCTTGGCTTCTCAGAGGAGGTGGTGGTTGTTGGTAATTGAATCTTTGATGGTAAGGTTGAGGATTCAGCCTATACTGAGGCTGTTGAGATTGGGAATTAAAAGAATTTTGCCCTTGAAAAGAGGGACTTGATTCTTGAGGTTTCCATAAAAAAGCTAGATGGTTCTTGTAACCAGGATTGTACGTATTTGAATATAGATCATTCATTTGTTTAGAGTACAAGGCATTCGCTTGCTCTTGAGCATAATCGGGAGATTGCCCGGCAATAAGACAATCTCGCACGAAATGTGAAGTACTATAGCAAAAAGAACAACCTTCCTGATTTTGAACAGGTTGGCTTGGAGTAGGCAGCCCATTTTTTATGATTAGGTCCATTTTTCGAGATAAGGCTTCTACTTGCATGGCAACCTCATCTACCCGTGAAATTTTATGCACTCCTCTACAAGGTTGGGTGGCCTTCCCTTTCCTAGTGGAGGAGCGTTGAGCTGAATTGTTGCTTAGGGTTTGAAAAAGTTTCCATGCCTCATCGGGGCTTTTCAAAAGGTATCCACCCCCACACGCGGAGTCTATCATTTGTCTATGTTGCTTACTCACCCCATCATAAAAGCTTTGCACTAGCTGCCATTTTGGGACAGCATGATGCGGACAAGATTTAAGAAGGTCTTTTAATCTCTCCCATGTCTCATGAAATTGTTCTTAGTCAATTTGGGTGAATCCGGTGATGGCTCTCCGAATATCACTCGTCTTTCCCATTGGGAAGTATTTTTTTAAGAACTCAATTTGCATCTCCGCCCAATAAATGGATTGAGTTAGGTTCTAAAGAATTGAACCAACTTCTAGCTTTATCTTTTAGGGAGAATGGGAACATACGCAGTTTTAGATCATCCTCCGTAAAGTGTGGTACACGAATGGTGGAACACACAGAAAGGAAGTAATCTAAGTGCCGGTATGGATCCTCATTAGGGAGACCATGGAAGCTATTAAGAAGATTGATGGTGGAGGACTTTATTTCAAATTGATTTGCCGCTACATCCGGAAATTGGATACATGAAGGTACTTCAAATGTAGTCGGAAGGTAAAAATCCATAAGCAACTCTCCTTGAGGAGGAGGAGGTGGAGGTGGTTGTTCATGATTAAAAGGAGGTAGTCCGGGAGGTTGTCTCTCATTTGGGTCCATGTTTTCAGTACTAGGCAATATAGGGTCCCTAGAGGTTCCTCTACGTTGTCTAAGTGTTCTTTCAAGTTCACTATTACACGGAAGCAATGAAAGTGACAAGGACCGTCTACCTAGCATGCATTAATAGTAGAACAACACCTCAATACACAAAAATAAACAATAATATACACAAAAAGAATGAAAGAACTCAAACCACTAATTTTAGATTTTATACTCACAAAGGGTTCCAACTTTAATCCTTTTAGATGCCCGCTATGTGGTATACCTAAAATCAAGAAATTTGAGAAATAAGAACAAGATATATACAAAAAGAATGAAAGAATTTCTAGCCTAAGAATTAAACCAGATTTAATCTTTCAATGGCGACAATTACACCGTAGTCCCCGGCAACGGCGCCAAAATTTTGATGTGGTCAGAACTAAATTATATTGTAAGCTTAATTTTGCCCTTTTTATTAAAATATAATTTAACCACTCGCAAGAGCACGAATCTTTGTAGATAAGGTTCTATATAGAGGGTATCGATCCCACGAGGACTAGTCGCAATTGTCTTAAAGAAAGATTAATTCTACTTTAATCCTAAAAATAGGTTTTTGGATTTTTGTTTATAAACTATTGCATGAATGTAATGACAATAAATTTAAAGGGTAAAGGATGGGAAAGAGAACTAGGGTTGGTTTCCACCACTAGTCATTCACATGTTCATAAGTGTAGCAAGCATGGGATTCATTAATTAAATGCCTAACAATGTCATTAGGCTTGTGATCTCAATGACATATCAAAAGATCAATGTGTTTGTCCACCTATCATAATCCATCTTCAATAAGCATAACTGTTCAACCTAACTAACTATCTAATTACCCTACTTTCTAAGTGAACCTACATGCATCCAAGCTACCTTATCTTGGCATGGTTTATACAAACAAACACAACATATTCATTTAAACACCATTATCTAGCCATCATTTGCACTTCTTGTGGAATATGCAAATGTTGTGCATTCATATGGAAGAATCTATTCTAAGACAAGAATAAAACCAAAACCACATGAATATATAGAAGAAATGTATTAGTGTACATGATCACTAGGCTAAATAATCAACATTTAATTACAAATCCCAAGTGCTACAAGAAGGAACAAGTTTACATGGCTAGGGGTTGAAACCAACACCCTAGTAGAAGAGTTAGTTACTCATGGTTGCCTTGCACTCTTCCATTGATGGAGAAGATGAAGCTTCTTGGTCTGGTTCAGCTCCTTCTCCTCTCTCTCGAAAGTCTCTCCTCTTGATGGTCTAATGTGTGTTGAGAGATATGAGAGATATGTGGTTATTTTGTACTTTAAGACTCCTTTTTCAACCTTGGGACCCACCATATATATATATATATCAATATATATATCTATTATATCAAGATGGTCCCCAAGGGTCTTGTTCAAGTCAGACAATCCCCCTAAGTCGTGCAAAAAGGGGGATTTTGTTGCAAGTGGGAGAGCAGGTGAGCAAGTGGGCAAGTGGATTCTGCAAAATCTCGATCAATAGAGATTGAATCTCGATTGATCGAGATTTCGATCAATCGAAATGAGATCTCGATCAATCGAGATTTTGATTAATCGAGATCAACATCTCGATTGATCGAGATGCCTTTGGCTGCAATTTCTGATTTTTCTCTTGAACTGCAAAAAGCCTCAAACTTTGCTCCTTTCACTACAAGACCTGCAAAACATCAAAAACACAAAAATACCGTAAATATATCTCGGTAAACGCAAAAATGAAATTAACATATGCAATAAAGAGGGTTCAAATGCATAGAATTGAACACTTATCAGTATGGCACACTCAAATCACAGAAACTTGCCACAGAGATGATGAACCTAGAGGGGGAGGGGGTGAATAGGTTCTTTGATTTTTCTTCCTAATATTGCAAGTTTGGCTGGCACATGCAATCACACAATTATGGATAAACAGATTTATAGAGGAAAACCCCAAGGTGGGGAAAAAACTCTTCGAACTGAGCTCCACTATGTCTGAAAGGGTAGTACAGAATTCTCTCAATCACTCTCTCACTCACCCAACTCACAACATAGTTGCTCTAGCACTCAAACCAGTTCACAGCCTCCCTAGGCCTAAACCATTCTCACCAAATCTCACAACATCTTTTCCAATCTCAACCCAACTCAAGCTTCCCGAAGCCCAAGCTATCTCACCACAATAACTCACACTCCCCCTGTATAGACCAGAACCAAATTTGACTGATTTTTAATTTTTTTTTATCATTTTCGCTATGAATGCATTTTGAATGATCTCTTGGATGTTTCAAGAGTAGGAAACATATTTAGAAACATGTTATGAGGTCTTTGAAAGTTTTTGAAACTTTTAGAAAAATTTGACTTTTTGGTCAAACAAAGGCTCGGGATGAGGTCTAGTGGGTCCAGGAATCTGAAAAATTTATGAGAAATAATTATTTTGAGATTGGGCATAATGAAATGTTTAATGAGTTAAGGAAGTGATTTCGAGGCTATAGGAGTTTTCAAAATAAAAAATAGAGCCCGAGAAGGTACGTTAAGTGACTTGGGGGCATTTTGGTCATTTGGTAGCCTAGATATTATAAATATCTAAGGCTGAGATATCTCAGCCATTTCTCATGGATCTCTCTCTCTCTAAATCTCTCCCACTTCATCATTCTACCTTCTCTCTACATTTCGGGAGCATTCGGCTTGGATTCGTGATTCACTGAAAAAAGAAAGTGTGTAGGGGATGGCTAGGGCTTCGGTTTGAACTGCACAAACTCACATTTTGGCAAGGTGGAACCCGCTGAAAATTTTGAGAAGTGCTTGGAAGGACTCCAAAATTGAGGTAGGGGTGTCTTCTCCTCCCTTCTCATCGATTCTCGAGGGTTTGTGTGGTATATGGATGTGCTAGTAGGAGTTAGAGGGACAAAGGTCATATATGTGATTTTCTTATATATATATATATATGCATGTTTAGAGTGTTCTTCATGTAATGTTTATGATGTATGAGAAGTATGTTAGTGTATACATGTTAACTGTGAGTTTTGTGCCACCTATAAGTGAAATACATGATGTATATGGTTTGTATGAATGTTATACATGAATAAATGTGTACTTGACATGTTATTTATAACTCAATGATGTTTTCATATGTTATAACTATTAGTTGAGAAGCATGAGGTTCATTAGGCTTGCCTTGAACCATAACTTGAATTATGTGAGCTTAAATGTCATATGTGAAAAATGCATCAGAAGAGTGATTTTCCAAGTTAATGCATTTGGTGATTGTTGTTGGTGAAAATGCATGCAATATTATGCGTATATTGTGATTGCTTAGCATAGGTTGCTCTTGGTGGAAAGTGGAATGATTGTTAGAAATAAAATGAGAATTAAGGAAGTTGGACTATGAGAAATGATGCACACGGAATGTGTGATGAGCTAATGATTTCAAGTGGCGAGAAACGAACTGCTCTCCTTTAATTGGTAGTTTTCAATTAAAGAGGAACTGTAGTGACAATCTTGAGATTAAAGGGTGTCAACATGTGATAATCTTGATGGTTGTGAAAATCTTGGGTTATGAGGTTGAAAGGAGTTTGTTTGTATAGATAATGAGTTGTTATACATGTACATTGTGGATTTATATTGGACTATGTGGATTTTTTGAACATGAATGAGGATTGGGGGTGCATATTGATTCAAATGCGTGATCTAAACTATGTGTATGATGATATAGGATTTCTAGATGATTAGAATGTTGTTGGATGAGTTTTATGTGTTGCGAATGTTTGGATATGAGTATTGGGGTGAATTTTGGTTTAAAACGTGTAAAATGGGATTTCCAGGTTGTATTAGTCAACTTACTCCTTTCTATAAGTCGACTAATGTTGATAGAGTATTTTAGAGCTTTCTAGAGTAGCAAATTAGTCGACTGATTGACTTCATAAGTCGACTGATGCACTTATAAGTCGACTAATGCAAATTTTTAAAATTTTAAAAGAGGCATAACTTTGTCATTTCAAGCCCGAATCAAGTCATTCTTTTTTTGAAATTGATTCTTTTTAAACCCTCTTTCCAATGGTGTAGGTTTCAAGTTCAAATTATGATCTCACACAGAGTTTAGTTCCGGACCTTGGTAGTTATGTATAGTCACATTGTGAGGCGTATTGATGTGTATACGCCAATGCAACGACACAAATTTGAAAGCTTTTGCATTTAATTTGAGAATTGTAAGATGATTTGGTAGGGTGAGAACCTAGTCACCCTTCATTTTTGGAGAACAAAAATCGAGGCATGATAACTTGATATCGGAGCATGATATCAAATAGTGATTGTGATTAGGGTGTGGATGATTAGCTTAAGTCACCTCTGGTTTCCAGGAGATAGAAATCGGGGTGTGACACCCCCTGTCCAAAGTATCCCAATACTTGGACTATGCATAGTGATAGTGGAGTCAGTTTGATGTCTTGAGCAGTAACTCTTTAGGCTTGTATTGTAAGTCTTCTGAGTCAATCTTCAAATCTTTAAGCTTCTGATAGTTAGTCTTCAAAGTTCAGCTTGATAATGATATGGTCACTTAACTTCTTGGCAGATAATGATACTCGAACTTTTTCAAAGATAGTCTTCAATAAGTACACATTTGAGGTGTTGCTACAATGGTCTTGTAGAAGAACTCTCTTTCAAAGAATCTCGTTCCTAGCTACTTGATAACTTTTCTTTCAATTTGGTATTCTTCCATGAGCAGTTATGCTAATACTACTCTATCTTTCAACCTATTCTAAAGAGATAAACACAACTGCAACTGGAGTAGAGATTAGTAACATCGAAATTATAAATGCAAGTTCAGCAAGTAGCACTCAAATAACTCAAACAAGCAATATGTATTTTTGACAATAAAATTTCACAAGTGAGAATGCATATTCAATAAAACAGAATCTCAAAAATAACAACGTTCTTTTTTAGCATATACTAAAACAAAATTTGAATTCAACATATATCAAAATAGATTTTTGTGATAGTGTATATCAAAAAAAATTCAGAACTAGCATATGTAAACACACATTTTCAATGGCAGCAATATTAACTTCAGCAACACAACTTCAGTAAAACAAAATAGTATCAATACCAATCCTCAAAATAGAATAGCTCCAATACAAATACAGAAAATAGAATACCAATCTTCAAAATAGAATGGCTTCAATATCAATCCTCAAAATAGAATAGCTCCAATACGAATCCTCAAAATAGAATAGCTTCAATATCAATCCTCAAAATAAAATAGCTTTAATATGGATCCTTAAAACAGAATAGCAACAATATGGATCCTCAAAATGAAATTGCAATAATACGGATCTTCAAAGCATAATAGGAACAATACGGATCCTCAAAATAGAATAGTGTGTGTCACGCCCTAATTTCCATTCTTCGAAAACCAAGGGTGACTCGCGCTTATCATTCATACCCTAACCACAATCACCCTTTGATATCATGCTCCGATACCAAGATGTCACGCCCTAATTTTCGTTCTTTGAAAACCAAGGGTGACTCGTCCTTATTATTTATACCCTAACCATAATCACCCTTTGATATCACGCTCTGATACCAAGTTGCCACGCCCCGATTTCTGGTACTCTCGAAATTTGAGAGTGAACAGTGTTTTCACTTCATCGTCTTAAACCTCAATCTTTTCATAAACTATTCTATTACAGAAGATTTCTATATGCACACCATTATGGTGTCACTCACTTATCAACACCCTTCACAATGGGTTCCACATTTGGTTCCACACATGAAAACCACCAATTTTTGGAATTCAAATCCTTGCCTAATTGAAATTTGGTTTTGAAACCTACACCATTGAATAGAGAATTCAAAAATACTCAGATTTTAAAAAAAACCGCACTCAATTCTGATTTAAAATGAAGAAGTTACGATAAAACGAAGTTTGGACCTATTTTCGGCTTTGTTGTGAATAGTTACTCGATTTTGCGAAATGAGGATTTCGATTGTGCGAAAATGATAGTTCGATGCGAAAAAGGGTTCGATTGTGCAAAAATTTCACCTATTCGGGACCTTGAACCTACAATATTTTGCACAATCGAAATGGGGGTTTCGATTGTGCGAAAATGCCCCTGTCTGAACCCTAAAAACCTTTATATTTCGCAACTACTTCGCACAATCAAAAAATGTGTTTTGATTGTGCGAAAAGGCCATTTCACACAATCAAAATGCCTTGAACAAGGCCTCCAATAACCTTATGCATACACCATTTTGAATCCAAATCTCAACCAAACAACCATAGATCCTTCATTCAACATAAAAATCAATTACAAATGATACACCATCATACACATACTCTAATTTAAACATTTGAAACCTCACAACCATAATCCAAATGTAAATCCACACAACTAAGCATTTAAATCCAAGATTTATACACAATGAACTTGAAACCAACATTCTTCCATTTAAACCCCACAAGTCACATATGGTCCATACACGATCTTTACATTGGGACTAGAGTACATCAACATAATTCAAATGCAAAAATAACATCAATAACATAGTCCACATGCCACAAACTGGTATGGACACCTATTACATCTCCCAAGGGTCAAAAGTCCAAAAAGGAACCCAACAAGGTTCATTAAGCTAATCATGTTTCGTCCTCCATCGACGCCTTATCTAAAAAAGTTTGTATAAATAAGGGGTGAGCATATCCTCTCTCGCTCAGTAGAAATGATCCACCCATCCCCACTCTAACCCGTCAACCATGCATAAATGCACATGAAAATCACTATATGACTACATGCATATACATACATATATATATATATCAAACCTGACAAATCATAATTCATATATATATAACTCACGCCACATAAATCCAGAAATCACTTCAATGGGGACTAGCTTATCACACCACATCTATAGTAAGGGTCTCTTCAGCACCCAAACTTTGCTTATGCTTTATCGGGTTGCTAACCCGAAGGGAGTGCCTCCTCTTGGCCAAGTTTTGGGTCTTTCACCCTAGTGACCATTCCCTCATCTTAATTCTCAATGTTGTCATGCCCCAAAAACTTATTTTTCATATAGTGCACATAATCACATCAATGCACTTATTCCACACAATGAATGCATTTTTGTCAAATCAATGAATTTTCCTTTCACCTCAAAATTTTCACAATGCCATCACACTCATATCATGAAAATTATCATGCTTATGTATTTCACAAGAAAAATCATATCTTTCATGCACAAGTATATAAAAACTCACATTTTCATGTTTTCACCAAACGAACACATTTTTCGTCAAAAGCATTCATAGTCTCATTTGCACATACACAACATATGTAAGTCCTAACTATCATGTTAGACATCTATACATGTATAAATCACAATGGTATACATATATACATATATACACAATCCTAACTCAAGAAATCGAATCTATCTTTCATATCACATAAAGGTGACCTATAAGATCAAAGTAAAGATGAGTCTAGCACCCCTACCTCAATTTCCAAGCTTTGAATCTCTCTTTTGAAAATCCCAGCCATTCCAACTTTACAAAATGGAGACTTTGATTGGTTCAAACCGATGCCCTTGACGTCCCCTACACATTTCCCTTCTTCGGGAATGTCCAAATCACGCCTTAAGGCCCTCAAACTCTAGAGAGAAAGGAGAGAGATGAAGTGAGAACTTTAGAGAGAGAGTGAGATCTATAAATATGAAATATCCTAGACCTTGGGATATTTCTTTCACTCCTAGGGGCGCGAAAAGACCATTTTGCCCCCGACCACTTAACTTACCCTCCCAACCTCCGAATTAATTCTCGAAAACTCCGTTGGACTCGAAATCACTTCCATGATATTCTAAACATTTCGTTTAGTCCATACCCAAAAATAAAATTTCTCAAAATTTTTTTAAAATTCCCGAACTCACTTAACCTTATCCCGGGACCCCCGTTGACCAAAAGTCAAACTTTTTCAAAAGTTTCCAAAACTTCCTAAAACCGTGTTCCAATCTTCTAAACATGTTCCCCACATTCAAAATATATTAAACATTATTTAAAATGTGCTTAAAATAATAAATGATAAAAAATTTAAAAATCGGCCAAAATTTGGCACGGTCTCTACAGTGTGCGCTTGTGCATATATGTATATCCAAATTGTGCACCTGTAAGAAGTGTTCAATTAAGATAAAATGGGTGCCGGTGCTTGTGTACAATCATAGAGTTAACGATCAAATGGTTGTGTGCATGTGCTGTGTAAAGAGAGACAAAATTATACTTGGGATTTTGTTCTGAAATTTTGAAATTAAACTCATATAAACTTACAAATCAAAAGTTAACTTCGATAAAAGATGAAGTTTTACTGAAGAAGACTCCCTAGTAGCTTCAGATCGGCCTTCTCCGTTTGAACCTTTGACATGGTCATGTACTGTAATGGTTTCTCACTCTACGGTACTCACTCAGCTTTGATTCTCTCACAGCTCAAGCTCAGATAGCATCAATAACAAAAACCTTAACTATCATAGACTCACATCTCTCTCAAAATAGTACCCACTTTATCTCACACTCTCCCTGTATATCTCTTGATCACATCTTCTCTGTCTCTAATAAGGCACCGAATACATGGTCTCCCTCTCTTCAATTCTTTTTCTTTCCCTTTTTCTTGTTTTGATTTTTTTCGGCTACCTCACCCTAGAACTGAGCATAAAGAACAATATATATATACCTACCAACTTTTAGACTTTTACTTACCCCTCCAACTAAGTTAGTGCATAATACATGAAAGAATATAATGGAGTAAGGCAATTAATTAAATCAAAAAATGAAGGCTAGTACATGCATTTATTGTAAAATGATACTAAACTACAAATCCTTTTGACATTAAAAGTTAGGCGAACATACTCAAGGGCTTTCCGAACCATCAATCTCCTTTTGCCTTTTAATGTAAAAAATCTAACCTCTTACCCTAACTTCTTTCTCCCCCTTTTTGACAATGAAAGTTTAAAGGGTAGTAAAATAGAAAGCTAGTGGGGAGGAAGGGTGAGACCTAAGGATGTGCGAAGAGTCTCAAACCTGGTTGGAGGCATGGGTTTGGTCATAATATCTGCTAATTGGACTTCAGTATTGATATACTTGATAAGTATATTCCCTTTTTGCACATTGTCCCTCAGGAAGTGATATTTGATGTATATGTGTTTGCTTCTATTATGTAGTGTGTGATTCTTTCTAATGGCAATTGCACTTTGATTATCATAGAAAATGGTAGTGGGAGTAGAGAATTCATTGCCTAGATCTATGAGTATGGTTCTCATCCACAATGCTTGAGAGCAAGCTTGTGCAGCTGAAATATATTCAGTTTCTGAGGTGAAAAGAGACACAGAAGCTTGCTTCTTACTAAGCCATGAAAGCACATTATTTACAAACATATAACAACATCTTGAGTTACTTTTTCTATCAATTTGTGAACCACCCCAATCAGCATCTAAGAAGGCCACAAGAGACAACACTAAAGAGGGGGTATAATGTAATCTGAGTCTAGCGGTACCTTTAATATATCTAAAGATCCTTTTGACAGCTTTCAAATGTGAGACTCTAGGATCACTCTAAAATCTAGCAACTAAGCCAGCTATAAACATAATGTCAGGCCTTAATGTAGTAAGGTATAAAAGACTTCCTATCATAGATCGATAAAGTGTATTATCAATATGGTCAATGGTACACTCTTTCGACAATTTTGTGGTGACACACATGGGAGCAGACGTTGGTTTTGAATCATCTATGTTAAATTTTTTCAGAATTTCTTTTATATACTTCTCTTGAGATATGAATATACCTTTAGAATTTTGAATGATTTGAAGTCCTAAGAAGTATTTCAAGGTACCTAACGAGGACATCACAAACTTAGAATGCGTAAATGCAACAAATTTTGTGGTTTGACTCGAGTGTGAACCATAAAATATTATATTATCTACATAAATTTATAAAATTAAAAAGTTTGAGTTGGAGTGCCTCACATAGAGTGTGCCATCAACCTTTTCTCTTTAGAAACCTTGTTCAATAAGAATGGAGTGGAGTTTGTCATACCAAGCCCTTGGAACTTGTTTGAGTCCATAGAGCGCTTTTCTGAGCTTGAGAGCATGTTGTGGATGCTTTGTCTTGAAAAATCCTTCAGGTTGCTCAATGTATACTTCCTCTAATAGATCACCATTTAAAAAAGCAGACTTAACATCCATCTGATAGACCATTACTTGCTTGTGGCATGCAAAGGAAAGAAGGATTCAGATGGACTCTAATCGAGCAACTGGAGTAAAGGTTTCATTATAATCCAATTTGGCAAGTTGAGCAAATCCTTTACAGACCAGTTGAGCTTCATTTTTGATGACTATCCCTTCTTCATTCATCTTGTTCTGGTAAATCCACTTGGAGCCAATAACATTCTTATTGTTTAGCCTGGGCCTGAGAATCCAAGTATCATTCTTCTCAATTTGACGTAGTTCTTCTTGCAACGCAGTTATCCAATCAGGGTCCTCTTTTGCTTCAGAGTAGTTCTTTGGTTCAGTGGAGGATAAGACAGCAAAGTGATTATGCTCATCCTCAGCTACAAGTGGTAATGCCTTCTTCTTATCTCTTGTGATAGCCCTTCCTTCATTGTTGTCTAGAATATTTTCTTGTTGGACTTCTTTTTGTAGATTCAGATATCGAGGTTCTCTTCTTTTTTCTTCAACAGTAATGGATGAGCTAGGTTGCTCGTTTTCCTTTTCGGCTTCTAAAGGAAGATCTTCTTCAGAGTCTTCCTTTGGAGTGTTGCCCTCTTCATCAATTTTCACATGAATTAATTTCACCATCTACTTGGTTCTTAAATTATAACATCTGTAAGCTTTACTCTTTGTAGAATATCCCAAAAAGATGCTTTCATCAGCTCTTGAGTCAAACTTTTCCAGATTATCATGGTTGTTTTAGATGAAGCATTTACTTCCAAAGATTTTGAAGTAATGCACAGTTGCAGGCCTCCCAAACCACAAGTCAAAAAGTGTCTTTGCCGAATTTGATCTCAGAAGAGCTCTGTTAGTAATATAGACCGATGTGTTTACTGCTTTTGTCCAAAAACCTCTGGATAGATTTTTCTCAAACAGAAGTGTTCTGCCCATTTCTTGAACTGTTCTGTTTCTTCTTTCAACTACCCCATTTTGTTGAGGTGTTCTAACTGCTGAGAATTCTTTCTTGATTCCCTCTTAATTACATTAATCACTAAATTCTTCCATGATGAACTTAGTTCCAAAATCAGATCTAAGTCTCTTAACCATGCAACTTTTCTCATTTTCAACAAGGTTAACAAACTTTTTGAAATGAATTATAGCTTCAGATTTTTCTTTCAGAAAATAAATCCAAGTCATTCTACTATAATCATTAATGACAAGCATAAAATACTTGCTACCACCATTAATTGTGGTCTTCATGGGTCCACACAAATCCATATATACACAATATCAAGTGGTTTAAAGGTATTCACTTTCTTTATTTTAAAAGAGATTTTTGGTTGCTTACCTTGTTGGCTAGCATTGCATAATTTATTTTCATTTAGAGACAAATTTGGAAGATATCTAATAGACTTATGCTTGATAAGATTTTTTATGTTCTTGGAATGCACATGCCCTAACATTTTTATATCAAAGTGTTGAGTTTTCCATGTTAGTGAAATTGCGAACAGTGTGTGAGGAGTCTTCATGAATAGTGTAAACATTTCTTGGAGCTCTACATGTTGCAAAAAGTGTTTTACCATATTGTTTATCAATAACATTGCAGTTTTCTTTGTCAAAATTTACTAAGCTACCAATGTCATATAATTGACTCACACTCAACAAGTCATACTTTAAACCCACTACATAAAGCACATTACTTAGCATAGGCATTTCTTTGGTTTTAGGTATTGTGCCATTTTCTATAATTTTTCCTTTCTTGTTATCTCCAAAAATAATTGAACCACCATCAAAATTTTCAATGTTAGCAAATTTGGTCTTATCTCCTGTCATTTGTCAAGAACAACCACTATCAACATACCACTTGGTATTGACATTACAAGCTTTTAAGGCAGTGTAGACAAGTATGCTTACAGAGTTCAATTTCTTAGAAATCCACATCATTTTAGTTTTAGTAAACCCTTTTGAAGTTACAGATGCTCTGTGCAAGTGTAGATCTGTCTTTCTAACATACATGGGTTTTACCTTCACATAATTGGGACATGCAATTGTAGCAGATGCATTCTTAATCCTAGATTGATGATAAGCATTATATATAATTTCATATTTTAGTCTACTAGCTATTTCAACAATAGGATATGATGCATATATATTATCATTCACATCTCTAACAAAAGTTGAGTGGGAATTGTTTGATATCTGATCGACATTGAATGTTACGCATTCTAGCCTCTTAATTTGCATATTTTATTCTCTTAGTGATAGATTATTTTGTGATTTTACTTCATTTTAGTGTTTTCTGTATTTTCAGGACCATAATGATTATTTCAGTTAAAATCATGATTTTGTGCTTTTAAAGATGACAATCAAGAGGGTTATATGAAGCCTACATTAAATGGATCCATTCAACTTCATATTTAACTCAAATCAGCCCATGGAAGTAGTCCAAGAGAATTATAACTGCTTAAGGAGATTCTAGGCCTAAAGCCCAATTCTACGCATAATCCAAATTTAATCCCGTTTTGGAAAGTAGCCTAAAATTCATATTTTCGAGCATCCATTTGACTTAATTTTGTATGGGTTAAACAAAATTCGATTCTAAACACTTTTGTATTTCACAAAAATTTCGTTAATCGGACTTCTAATGGGTCAAAAGTTGAGCCAAACATCAGTAGAAAAATTCACCTGTTTAGTACTGTGGGAAAACCCTAATTATTTTCTAATTGGATTAGCACTTTATATATTCTCTTGGGGGTATAAAGTAGTAAATTGGAGACTATTTTGGGAGAGCTTGGAGACACTTTTGAAGACCATTGGATAGAATTTACAGAGCTTTGGAGTGGAGAAGCATTAGAGAATAGAGTCTTGCGCATATTCCATGAAGATGATGTCTTCTTTCTCAACCATTGAGCTTCTTCTTCTACCAGGAGCGGCTGGTTCATCCACTAGGGTTTTGATGTAGCCCTAACTAAGCATCAATGATTTGATTATTTTAATTATTGGAGATTTTTGTATTCATGCATAGATTGTGTAATTTAGAGGATTCTTCTTATAGAATTGAACAATAAAAGTCTTATAAATTTAGTTTCAATGATTTCTTATCTTATCTTAGAAATTTAGTTGTTGTTATTGAATTCAATCTCTCTTATTTTCTGTGATTACGAGAGTGATTATTATACAATGGTAATCACTGAATATATCATTAAAAGCTTTGATGGATTATGCCTAGAGAAGATGGACCATATTGTACCCTGTCGTTAGGCAGATGGCACATGCCAATCAAAGATAGTCCATGACTTAGCCTTAATCATATGTTATCTTCTTGACGGATAGAGGTGAGCTTGTAGTCACCGACACCACTTATGCATGGTATAATTCCCCATAGCTAGTTCAATTGGGCATTGATTGTGAAGTTAGTGGTGAAGTCAATAACCCTAGATTCATCTCATATTTTTTACACTATCTAGTTTTCTTTGATTTATTTTATTTGCTTCTTTAATTAATTTAGATATAAAAATTAGAATTCTTTTCTTTAAAATTTAATTAGAATTAGTTCCGGATATCCAACTCATTCAGACCATAATCCCTGAGGTTCAACACCCCTTTCTATAGCCCTATTCTGCAAGGAATTCGTTCTATTGCGAAGTGTGGTAATTTTAATTGATACACTTACCAATGAATCAATTTTTGGCGCCACTGCCGGGGATTATTTATTTGATGATTTGATTTTACATAATTAATTTTAATTGGATTTTTCGTTTGGGAAATTTTTATATTTATTTTCAGGTACTTTTGTTATTATATGCAAGGTCGTCGTTATGTGGCTGATTCTTTGAAACCTCTTGATTCTGAGTTTGAACGTATTTTTAGACAATAGAGGAACATTCCTGTTGATACCATTGTGTACAAGGAAGAAATAATTGACGACATGGCTAAAGAAAGAATAATAACATTGTTCCTAATGCTGCTGGGGAGAGGGCGAGATTGTTCAAGAACTACTATGTTCCTAAGACATACACTTCACCAACTGGTTTCAGCTGCCTAATGTCACAACACAGAATTATGAGATCAAGTCCAGCATTATTCAGATGCTACCATCATATTTTGGGCTGACTTAAGAAGACCCTTACAAGCTTCTAGATGAATTCATTGAAGTATGCTCAACTACCAAAATTCACAACTTCTCTAAAGATGCTTTCAAAATGAGACTTTTTCCATTCTCCTTGAAGGACAAAGCAAAGTATTGGTTCAATTTTCTACCGACAGGTTCTATCAAGACTTGGACTCAAATACAACATGAGTTCTTGAAGAAATAGTTTCCGATAGGGAAGACCAATCAGTTTAGACATGCTATCACTGGTTTCTCTTAACATGAAGGAGAAAAATTCTATGAGACATGGAAAAGATTCAAGGACCTTCTTAAGAAGTGTCCTCATCATCAGGTTCTTAAGTGGCAACTAGTGTAGAGTTTTCATGAAGGGCTGACAGAAGCCAACAGACAAATGGTTCATGCATCTTATAGAGGTACTTTTATGTTGAAAAATGAAGAAGAGGCGTGGACCTTATTTGAAGATTTTAGTGACATCTCTCTACAACATGTATCCTCTACTCATTTAAGCAGACATGCCACTACAAAGAAGACTGATGGAATTTTTGAGGTTAGTGCTACAGAAGCTATGCCAACCGACATTGATGTAATTGCACAGAAGGTAGCAGCAATTATGGCTGCCAATCAAGCTCCCTGTGCTTCAAATATTTCATTGCTAGGCCCTTGTGAATTTTGCTCTAGTCCTATGAATAATGTGAACAATTATCCTTCGATTGGGCAATTTTCTGATTTTTAACATAAGCAAGTTCAAGTTGCATTCACTGGACCAATGAATCCTCCACGTGGTAATACTTACAATCCAACATAGACGAATCATCCTTGTTTTTCTTACAGTAACCAAGGGACAGCAATGCAACCTATATATCAGTCTAGGAACTATATGCCTCAACAACAGTATCAAGCACAAGCTCCTATGCCACAAAAAAATTCTACTCTTGAAGACAAGTTGACACTTGCCCTAGCAAAGTTTGAAAAGCTCGAGTCCATTGTAGAGACAGTGCAAGCCACTGCAACAACAGTGCAATCTACAGCTCAACTAGTACATTCTCACTCTCAATCTATAGCCAAATTGGAATCTCAGTTTGGACAACTTGCTAATGCTTTGAGCAGAAGAGAAGAAGGGAAGCTTCCCAGTCAACCAGTTACTAATCCTAGAGGGATGCATGCTTCTACAAGTAACCCACACCATGAGCAGGTTCAAGCCATTACCACTTTGAGAAGTGGAAAAATGATTGATAACAAGGTGGGGGAGAAGAAAGAAGAAGAAAAAGTGATCACAAGTCCAAGTGTTGAAAATTCTTATAACCTAAGGCTCCCTTCCCACAACGTTTTCTTAAAGCATCCAAGTTTGGGAAGCAAGGGGACAAGCTGCATAACATGATGGAAGTTTTTCGACAAGTGAAAATCAACTTGCCACTCCTTGATGCCATTAAGTAAATCCCTCCTTATGCTAAATTTTTGAAGGACTTGTGCACTCAGAAGAGGTGGTCTAAAAGTTATGTGCCAAAGAAGGTGGTGCTGCCACTACAAGTAAGTTCTATAATTCAGCATTGCACTCCTCTCAAGTACAAAGATCTTGGTGCTCCAACTATCTCATCCATCATTGGGGAGCACGATATGGACAAAGCTCTTCTTAATTTGGGTGCTAGTGTGAATTTGTTACCCTACTCAGTCTACCTACAATTGGGTTTGGGAGATATGAAACCTACCTCAGTAGTGTCGCAATTTGCAGATAGATCAACAAAGGAACCCCATGGGATCATTGAAAACGTGCTCATTAAAGTGGACAAGTTCTACTTTCCAGTTGATTTTATTGTACTTGACATTCAGCCAGTTTATAATCCGAGGCACATTCCAGTCATCCTTGGTCGACCTTTCTTAGCTACTGTAGATGCTTGCATAAATTATAGATCGAGGATCATGGATATATCATTTGGCAACATGAAGGTAAAATTGAATATTTTTAATGCCAGTCAACATCCTCTAGAGGAGAATGAGTGTTTCTTCATGGATGACATTGATTATTGTGAGGAACAAGTTGCTCTGTTTACTCTATCTTAAGGTGTGGAGAAGTCCATTACGAGGGTGAACACTATGCTTAATGTAGTAGCCATGAAAGATAAGCCACCTTGGAGGATTTTGACTGAGCCACTTCCTTCTCTTTCTAGCACTCCTCTTATGCCATCATTAGAGTCTTTTCCATGGTTTGAATTGAATCAAGGCTGGGGTATGTATTTTTAGAAGCCAATAGGACCCTTCCAGTTACTTTATGTTTGGTACAAGCAAGTGAGGAGCATATAAGGGGGGCGATGTTAAATCTCTTCGAGCAATGTGGCATTGGGTGAACCTTGAATTGAAGTCGATGAACGTCGCCTACAGACATTAAAATGTAGGGGTTGTATGTATTTCTATCTTTTAATTTCTTTAGTTTTCTTTTCTTTCAAGTTTTAGTTAGTGTTTTAATACTTTTTCTTTCAATTTTAGTTGCGTTTTAATGTGTTTTCTTTGAGTTTTTGATGTATAAGTTGCTTTCGGAGGATGCTAAGAGGTGTACCAAGGTATTTGGACTCAAAATGGATGAAAAAGTGAGGTCTCAGTCGACCTTGGGTGATCACTAGGCCAAAAATACATGCCCCGGTTGACCCTTGGCGATAGAGGCTCCAACGGGCATCAATAGGGGGGATCGATCACTCATTTAGGGGGGGATCGATCACCCCCATTATTTTCCCAACTGGTGAGACCACCAGCTGGGCGATTGATCATCCAATCCTAGGGGGGATCGATCGCCCACTTAAAAGATGGGATGGCCGAGACTTATATGTATATATAGACCCCCTTCTTCAAGCCACTTGCTCCCACTCAAAATTTTAAGGACTTGGTGCTCTACTTTGACTCCTACACCAACCAGGATTCTAATTTATTCAATTGGTGATTCTCATACAAGTAATTATCATTGATCATCATCATCAACAACATTAAATCTGGGTTGATCGTCTCTAGTTCTCAAGGAAACTGTCACTTTTTCAAGTTCTTCATCAAAGTAAGTAGAGTTTTAATTTTGCAAAATTGAGCAAATCTTTTTAAGGGCTTTTGAAGATCAAGTTTGGGGTAAGTCATTGGTGGATTGAATTTTTTAAATTAGGGTGAAAAAGTTACTGAGGGAAGAGGTTGAAGGAGGTACCTTAATTGTGCACGCCAAGTGTTTGTCTAAATTCCACAACCACACTTTGTGAATTTATATTGCACCAAAGAGAGCAATTAACCAAGGTGCGTCAAGCTCGTGTAATCCTCGCTGAGCATGACATGATCCTACACTGGTTACCTCTAGACCTCGTCAAGAAGGGATACATGAGAGATGGCACCTAAGAGCTTTAAATTTTGAAGCAACTTTTGATATGGCAGAACTTTATGCTATGTTTCCTGAGACACGGTGGGGTATTTCTGATATCCGTCATCATCAGGCTACTTCAATTTTTGTTCCATCCTCTACCACCATATACCTGAGGCTTGTCAAAGTCTTTTACCAGAACTTGATGTTAAAACCTGATGAGCGGGGAGTTCTTATTTCTACGGTGGATGGGACGCAACTTCAGGTTGATATGTCATCCATTGCTACTGCCATGGGTTGTCCTCATGAATGCCCGAGTGATTTAGCCAAAATCTACACTCATTTACCCGATTATCTTTTGGTGGGTAATTTGGTTGCATGTTTATATGCTAACCAATTCTCCAGACCAAAGCATAATACGGCTTCCAAGTCCTCCATGCCAAGTCATCTGTGGTTCCTTGATGCAATATTTTACAAGAATGTGTGTCCCATTGGGCACAAGATCGAGAGGCATCAAGAGTTCCTTCGAGCCTTATATGCTATACACCTTGGGCATTGGTTGTCATTCCCACAGATCGTCTAAGGCTAAATTGAGAAATTTTATTCAAAGGTCGTGGAAAAAGCACTAGACAATACAAGTGACTGGGAATTCCCATTCTCCACTTTTATTCACCAGTTGCTCACTACATAAGGGTATGTAGTTGATGAGGACGAGCTTGCTTTTCCAAGAAATATCCATTATGGCACACGTGACTGGAATATGAGCAGATCCCATATGCATCAGAGAGTCATTGCTGCGCCAGGTGAAGTATTTAGACTAGGCCTAGACTGGCCCAGGGAGGAGAAGTTGTAGAAGTACCTCCACCAGTGGAGGATCCGAATGAGGTGGAAGTTGAGGAAGGAGATGTCCATGCACAAGTTGGCGGATATGATTATGGTTACCTAGAGGGGCAGATTACTGGGTTGACTATCCAGTTTGGTGCCTTATAGACAGAAGTATCCGCACAGTTTTGAGCTTTACAGACCGAGATGGCGAATCAATATTATGAGACTCACTAAGATCAGAGAGAGATGAGGAAGATGCTGCGCGCGTTGATGCACCAGGCGAACCTGGATCTAGATGCTCAGTCACCACCACATCCTTAATTTGGAGGTACCTATCTTGTGTATTTTGCTTTATTTTTTTTAGTTTCTATTTTTTTTAATTATTTTCTTTTTGTATTTATTTATTATTTTCAGTTTGAATGGAAATTTTTTTTTTTGTTTTCATTTTTCTGTTTCATATGTATTTTCACCCATATTATTTCACTTGGTTGGTGGGGTATAGTGGTTTGTTTTGACAGGTTATCGCATCCAAGTTTGGGGGTGTGCTTGCATTGCCTTCATGCTAGTGGTTTGCTATATTTTCTCGCCACTACTCCATAGTCATGGTAACATCGTTCTTACTCTTCTCTATGCTTCTATTAGGTGTACATTGGGGATAATGTACAGTTTAAGTTTGGGGGTGAGGTGATGCATTTGATGTGCTTTATTGTATAATGGGGGAGAAATTTTTATGAAATCTTTTTGTATTAAGACTTTTTGGTTATTTTATTTTCTAAGTTTGTTTTTTTATTTTATTTTGTTTTGTTTTTAGTTAGGATGTTTTTACAGTTTTCAAGGAATGAATACCTTATGTAGGTGCTTAACTTGCAATTCTTGGATAAATTTTAAATTTTTAGAAACTATGGTTTGAATTAGTGGTTTTAATCATTGTTTGCATTGACATGCCTTGGGGTGATTTATTTTTAGTTTCCTCACATGTACAGACACACTAGCATACTTTTATGAGGTATGAACTTTGGCTCTGAGTTATTGAGTTACATATGCTTGATAATAAGTGGTATCCCTTAAGAATGAGTACCGATAATGTGTTTTACTTGACTTCAATTCAAAAAAAATTGTGATGAATAACAAATCAATTTGATCATTTTCATGAGTAACCGGGCCTCTGTACCTCAGGAAGCATGGAGTGTTCGCATCAAAAGTGAAAGGGTGAGAAAAGATGAGCATTGGTTGTCTTGATTTGTAGCCTGACTGATTCAAGTTATTAGGTTCTTCAGGGTGTCTTGACACCAAGTGCCCTAAAGCCACCTGGTTTGGGAGTCACTGACTGAAACCTGCTACATGGATCTTTTAGAAAGCTTAATAGACCAAGACATTGCACAACCAATAAAGCAATAAAAAAATAATGAAAAAAATTAATGAAAAAATCATGTATTCATGTTTGGAAGTATGAGTTCAATAAGGGGAGCTAGTGAGTTGAAGGGGTATGTGCCTTAATATGTTCGGAGTTGGGTTATGCCATATGAGATGACTGTTAGTTCACTTTTCACAAGGGAGCAAGAATTGGTTATTTTGAGATATGTTGATGTGAATTATGTGTGGAGTAGAGATTAGTAGCACCGGAATTATAAATGCAAGTTCAGCAAGTAGCACTCAAAAAACTAAAACAAGCAGTATGTATTTTTGACAACAGAATTTCACAAGTGAGCATGCATGTTCAATAAAACAGAATCTCAAAATGGCAACGTTCTTTTTCAGCATATACTAAAACAGAATTTGAATTCAGCATATATCAAAACAGATTTTTGTGATAGTGTATATTAAAAAAAATTCATAATCAGCATATGTAAACACAGATTTTCAATGGCAGCAATATTAACTTCAGCAACACAACTTCAACAAAACAGAATAGTATCAATACCAATCCTCAAAATAAAATAGCTCCAATACGAATACACAAAACAGAATACCAATCCGCAAAACAGAATTGCTTCAATATCAATCCACAAAATAGAATAGCTCCAATACAAATCATCAAAATATAATAGCTTCAATATCAATCCTCAAAATAGAATAGCATCAATATGGATCCTTAAAACAGAATAGCAACAATATGGATCCTCAAAACTTATTTGCAACAATACAAATCCTCAAAGCATAATAGGAACAATACGAATTCTCAAAATAGAATAGTGTGCACCTGTGCATATGTTCATATCCAAATTGTGCGCCTATAAGAAGTTTTCAATTAAGATGAAATGGGTGCCTGTGCTTGCGTACAATCATAGAGTTAACGATCAAATGGTTGTGCGCATGTGCTGTGTAAAGAGAGAAAAAATTATTCTTGGGATTTTATTCTGAAATGTTGAAATTGAACTTATATAAACTTACAGATCATAAGTTAGCTTGGATAGAAGATGAAGTTTTACTGAAGAAGACTCCACGGTAGCTTCAGATCTGTCTTCTCCGTTTTAACCTTTGACATGGTCACGTACTGTAATGGTTTCTCACTCTACGGTACTCACTCAACTCTGATTCTCTCACAGCTCAAGCTCAGATAGCATCAATAACAAAAACCTTAACAATCATAGACCCACATCTCTCTCAAAATAGCACCCACTTCATCTTACACTCTCCATGTATTTTTCTTGATTACATCTTCTCTCTCTCTGATTAGGCGTCGAATACATGGTCTCCCTCTCTTAAATTCCTCTTTCTTTCCCTTTTTCTTGTTTTGATTTTTTTGGCTACCTCACCCTAGAATCGAGCATAAAGAACAATATATATATACATGCCAACTTTTTATTTTTCTATTAACATACTATAAGATATTTTGAAATGGTGAGAAACCCTAACTCCTCTTATTTACAAAATTACCCCTATACCTTGTTGCCCTAGAAAAAATTTCCAAAATGCCATTCTTTTAGACTTTTACCAAATTACCCCTCCAACTAAGTTAGTGCATAATACATGAAAGAATATAATGGAGTAAGGCAATTAATTAATTCATAAAATGAAGGCAAGTACATGCATTTATTGTAAAATGACACTAAAGCCCCTACAAATCCTTCTGACATTAAACTTGGGCAAACATACTCAAGGGTTTCCTAGACCATTTAGAGATTTATAGAGGAAAACTCCAATGTGGGGTGAAAAACCTCTTGGCCAGCTGGCCTGAACTAAGCTCCACTATGTCTGAATGGATAGTACATTAATCTTTCAATCACTCTCACACTCACCAATCTCCCCACATAATCATTCCAGCTCTCAACCTAGTTCACAACTTCCCTAGGCCTGAACCACTCTCACCAATTCTCACAACAACTTTTTCGCTCTCGACCCAACCAAGGCTTCCCAAAGCCCAAGCTATCTCTCACCAATCTTACCATAATCACTCACATGGCCCCTGTCCAAAGTATCCCTATACTTGGACTATACATGGGGAATGTGGAGTCAGTTCAATGTAGTAAGTAGCAACTCTTCAAGCTTTGATGGTTGGTCTTCAAACTCAATCTGTAAACCTTCAAGCTCTAATTGTTAGTCTTCAAAGTCTAGCTTGATAATGACATAGCCACTTGACTTCTTGGTAGATGATGACACTTGAACTTCTTCAGTGACATACTTCAATATGTGTATCCTTGAGTGTAGCTATAAATAACTTGTAGAAGCCGGTACTTTCAAAAAACTCCCTTTCTCAGCCATTCAGACTTCCTTTCAGCTTGGTATATTCTCTTTAAACAAATATCCAGGCAACGCTTTGTCTTTGTACCTATTCTTAAAATAGACACGACTGCAACTAGAATAGACTTTAGTAGAACAAATAAAAGCTCACAAATCAACAATAGAAGTTCAGCAATTTAGCATATAATGACTAGCAAAAATTAGCATATTAATTCAGCAAACAATAGCATATATGTTCCACAAAACAACATCAATTAAGCCTCAAAACAGCAATTTAAAGTTTCCAAAAATAGCAACATCAAATTTTGGACAGCAACCTATAAAATTCAGCAACACTATTTTGGAAAGCAAATTTAGCACCCTAAAATCAACATTATAAAAGTATCAAATCAGCAATATAAATGTCTCAATTCAGCATTTTAAGATCAGTAATTCAGTAATGTTTAAAGTTTCAAATCAGCAATATAAATGTCTCAACTTAGCATTTTAAAATCAGCAAATCAGTAATGTTTAAAGTTTCAAATCAGCAATATAAATGTCTTAATTCAACATTTTAAAATTTGCAAATCAACAATGTTTAAAGAGCAATAAAATTCCAGCAAATAGATTTTCACAAGATAAATTTCAGCAACTTGAAATTTCTGAAAGCAAAATGAACAATCAACAACATGAAATTTCTGAAATCAAACTAAACTATTGGCAACATGAAATTTCTAAAAGCAAATTCAACACAGAATACAGAATGAAATCGTGCGACTGTGATTTGTGTGTGTCAACAACAAAGCCTTAACAAGTGCTCATGTGTGTATGTAGTGAGATTTTAGAATTTAGAAGTAGAGATTATACCTGAAATGAACATATGAAAAACAAATTCATACTCACAGACATGAGAGTTTTGACAAAAAGGCTCTATGATTTTGTGTGAGATCAACGAAGAAAACCTTAAGAATCTGTGTGATTTTGACAAAGAGAGCTTCGAGAATTTGTGTGAGTTCAATGAAGAGAGCTTCGAGACTCTGTGTGAGATCGTTGAGGAAAGCTTCGAGTCTCTCTCTCTCTCTCTCTCTCTCTCTCTCTCTCTCTCTATAGCTTCACATATCTTCTCTCTCAATTGAATCGCATATTCAAGAATAGAAAAATAGAGAGTACAGGTGCGCAAATTAAGTGATGTAAAGCATCAATTTTTTAAGTAGATTCAGTGAATCATATATATATTCATCAGATTGTAGAAAGCTAATTTTCGAAGGAGATTTATCAAATCATGCATAGATTCATCTTGGAATTAACAAAGAAGACCCATGTGATTCATCGTGAAGTTTCACCTCTTCCATAGCCTAACCAAACCCACACCAATAACCCCTTCTCTCTGTATCGCTTGACCTCTACACACTTTCTGTATATTCCAAAGTAAGCGCCGCTACACACACCAGATCTTTTTCTCTCTCTAAACTCTCATCCTCTGTAGATCTCTCTCTATGAATATGTGCTCCTCTGTATATGCGCCGAAAATGCTTTTGAATATATCAGGAACTTTTTCATTTTCTTTTCATTTCTCCTTTTTTTATTGATAAATACAAGAAACCCTAGAAGCATTCATTTTCAAAAATGCCCCTTAAAAAAAATTTCCTTTCACAAAAATAATCCAATATGTCCTTTGAATTGAAATGCCCAGAATAGCCCTACAACTAGGTTAGTGCAAATACTTGAAAAAATATAATAGAACAAAGCAATTAATTAAATCATTAAATTAAGGCTAGTAAATGCATTTAACATAAAATTACACCAATGCCCCAACAGATCTTTTTGACATTAAAACTTGGGCAAACATACTCGAGGGCTTCACGGACCATCACTTTTAATAGACAATAAATCGATATTTTAGAAAGAGAAAGTATTGAGATATTTTTCTAAGCGTAGAATTTTCTCTCAATTCTTTGTTTATATTTTTATAAGCACACCCATATTTACTGACTGATTTAGGGTGTCTCTCTTTGCTTGATCAACTGTTCGAAGACTGCTTTAGAGATTTCTTCTTGATCAATTTAGTTGATTGGATTCTTCTAAAATAATTCGTTGGTGAGGAAAGAGAAGAAAATCTTATTACGAAGGGGAGAGAATACTCGTTGAGTGTTCATGTTCTTCTAGTTACCTTTCTGTCAGGATATTAACTTTAGTCAGGAATCTACAGCAATTGGACAAGGGAGTCACAATAGTAAGCCTAAGGTGTTCCGCATCAAGTTCTTGTTAGAGTGGAGTGGGTGTGAGTCTAGGATAGAGTCTATTGTACCTTTCTTTGACGATAGTAGATTTGGTTCTTCAGGGCTACAAAGCCTCACCCATGATTTTTTTTCCAATCTGGATTTTCCACGTATATCTGGTGCATTGGTTTACTTGACTACACTTTATTTATTTACTTGCTTTGTGGGATTGCTTAGAATTTTAATTGGACTTAAAATTGGATAATCTGAACGATTAAGCAAAAATAAGTAAATCTAATCACCCCCTCTAGGTTTTAAATCTAACTTTTGCAACCGTTTTCGCACTACGCAACTCACAATTAGTATCAGAGTAGTGTTCTCTAGTTTGTGAGTAGTTCCATGTGAAGTAATTTTTAAAATTAAAAATTATTTTTGTTTTCAAAAATCATTATGGAAACTCATAAGAGAGAGGGTGAATTGGTTCAACAACCTCATGAATATGATGTGTTAAACTATGAAGATGATAGAGCTTTTATTTCTAGAAAATATAAAAGATTCCTTGAGAATAAAAATAATGAAAATTTTAGGAAAGGAAACTTTTCTAAATTGAGAGGTAAAAGTAATAAGAAAGAAGTTTTTGTTGCTTTTCCTACTACTCCTCATGTTGATGATGATATTTCTGATACAAGTAAATCTGAAAAATATGCAACATTGAGTGAAGTTGGTTCTAAAGCTTCAAATGATGAGAAAGCTAATAGAGAACCATGTGAAAGCAAGCTGTAAAAAGTCTTTGATGAATTATTAAAGGCTTGCAAGAAGCAAACCAAAAAGATAAAATTGGTAGAAAAAGAGAAAGAAGCATTGAAGAAAGAGAATGAAGAGAAACTGAAGTTGATTGAAGAATACAAAGCTGATAACAAAAATATTCAAAGTAAAGTCAAGTTCCTTGAAAGTGAGGAAAGTCAAGCTATTTTTGCTAGTGATACACTTGTTACTGGAATTGATTGCATTTACTTCTGAGCAGATTAAGCTTGATAGCATGATTAGTGTTGGTAAGCCTGTTAGAGATAAGACTAGACTAGTTTTTGTTGGGTCATCATCTAAGGGTAAAACTATTTTTGTTAAATCCAAAAACGTGAATTTGTCTCCACCCAAACTTAAGCTTCAAGTTGAGTATATGCATGCTAATCTTGCGTCTAATGTGCTTCATTTTACTTTCTGTGGTAAGAATGGACATAGTCAACACTATTTCTATAAGAAGAGAAAACATTCTAATTTTGATTTTCATGCGTATAATTCTTTTGCTAAGAATAAGGTTCATGCTAGAAGGCCATATTATTGGAAAAAATCCAAAAATTCTCCTAAAAAAATTTAAATAAAAAGATGAATGTTTCTGTTTCTCCTCATTATTTTTCAGATAAATTGCATGTCAAAACAATTTGAATGAGAAAGGAAGATTCAGAGAAGTTTGTGCCTGTTGATATTATAGAATTTATTCCTAATAGGTCTTTGGGTGCAAAATCTCCTAACTAAGTCATTAGAACTCTTGTGGTCATGGACTGAGCTTATATTCAATATTTGTTTTCCATTAGACCATATATTTTATATTAGGTTAGGTTTTGTTTATTTTTGGTGATAATCATGTGAATGTGAAAATCATATTTTTCTATGAGATAATGTGAATTCTCTATATTTATGTTTAAGTTCACTTTGATTTGTGAATGCATAATTGGGACACTTAGTTTATCAATGGATGAAGTACTTGAATTTATGATTTAAGCATTGATGACTAATGTGCTATATGTAGAGAATTGATTGAAAATTAATGTGAGGTTCACTAGAGTATATTGTATGAGTAGCATTGAAGACTTAAATGATCAATGAAAAAGAAATGAAAAGAAAAGATTCTATTTTTATTCAGCATAAAAAAATAATGAAAAATAATTGTTGAATATCTAAGACAAAAAGGAAAAGGCTACCTTCGGAATTTGCGCAAATCTACCACTATGACCTAAATCTCCAATGAGATATCTTTTAAATAAGTTGTTTTGAGGAAATAGCCGATTGCTTGTAAGAGTGAAAGCCGCTGTCTTAGAAATGAAAAAAAATAAAATTCAATGAAAAATATTTGATCATTTGTGATTTTATTTGCTTAACATCCAAAGTGTTTTAGAAGATGAATCAAAGGAATTTGACTAATTTTTGATGTTGTTGGATTACACACACACACATGGATTTGTTAGATGAATTTCTAAATTTTTATAAATATTTGTGTATTGAAAATTGTGTCATGATCATGAAATTAGGTATGAATTTTGTTAGCAAATTTATGGGTTTTAAAATTGTGCCTTTGTGGATTGTTTTTGAATTTTTCTGAAAATTTTAAAACTCATTGTTATTTTATATGAAAAAATTATTTTAATGATTATATGATTATTAATATTTTATTTTCACAAAAATAATAATCCTAAAATATTTTCCTATTTTAGGAATTTTCGTGCATTTTTAGGCTTTTTTTTTTTTGAAAAATCAAAAAAAGGAGTCAAGGAGGTCAAATTTGGTCAAATGGCCACATGGACCACCTTCGACTGGTTCAACAAGGCATTTTAAGTGCATGTGTGCAATATGTCATCATTAGTTGTTTACCTTTCTGTTGTGTGCACTTTTCCTCACTTTTCCCTCAACCCTTAAAACACTTTCTGCTACCTAATCTATATTATTTTAGTTGATAGTTGTTTTGATTTTGAGTTGAATTGGTGGAAATGATTGAAATTTGGAGGATTTGAGTTGATTTTGAGGTGATTGATCAAACAAGTTGTGCTCAAAATTGTATTTTTTTTTTCAAATCTTGATCTCCAAGTGTTTGACAGAGTTCTTTAATGGAGCTTGTACCCTTATTTATGATTTCATTCATTGTAGCTCTAATAGATAGATCTAAGAGCTAAGGGAAGTGCTTCTACAATTGAAGAAGAAATAATTGAATTTATTTGTGGCATGTGTGAGGATAATGTTTGAGAGTCCTTATGTGATTAGGATGACATATTTTTATGAAAATATATATGGCTCAAGTAATTGGTGTTCTTGATCTTAACAAGTGGTATTATAGAGCATAATGATTTGAGCCTTATGAGAACCCAATGTATATTTGCTAATGGACATTATTCATTCTCCTACAGAACTGATGATAACTAGTTTTGGGGCTTTGATGCCTTGATGATTCTAACTAGTTCATCTATTTGTTAGGTTTATGACTTAGACTTGTTTAGTTATGTAGTTACATATCCAAGGACATCTTTTTGTTAGATGTTGATATCTAGGTTCTGTTCTTTTGACAATGCTTATTTTAGACATAATATATTTTGATGTTTTCTTTCTAGATGCTATGCTTAATGATACTCCTAATTTTGGTACATTTGCTACTTGTACTTGTGTGTTATTAATGGAGTTCATGTTCTTATTATCTCACTTAATCATGTGTTAATTGGTTCTCTATTATTCTCATTATTTTTACTTTGTCAATTTGTTCCAAAAAAGGGGGAGACTTATATAGGTACTTTGACAAAGAGGGAGACATTTGTTTTCTTTAAGATATGGGAGAGATAGTATTTGATTAAAGGAGAGTTAGAAGTTGGTCTTATGATACTTGATATCATTATATTTTTCTTGATTAAGCTTTCACAGGTAATATTGTTTGCATGATGTGCAGATTTTACAGGTTTTTGGCAGACACTACGTATGAAGCTTGGAAGCTTGATCATAATGCTCTGAAATATTCAAGTTATATTTCTTTATATTTGGCATATATTGTAATATGATCTTTTCAGTGGTTAGGTTATAATTGTCTAGGTTGGTTTTGTCACGAAATTGCCAAAGGGGAAGATTGTGACGTATATTTTTGTAATTGGCAATCTTCGGTGTCAAAACTAGACATAATCGAGTTGTAATCTTTGATTTATATTCTTGTCATTTATCATATAATTGAAGTCCCAGAGTGAGCATGAAGTTCTACACCAACCATACAAGTGTTCTTCAAAGGGACGAAGCTTGAATCTTCGGAAGAAGGCATCAAAGGTCTAAACAAGTTTTTGATCAATTGAAGTTTTTGAATGGTCCCAATTGTTTGAGCAAATCGTTGATCACATATAAGACTCATGTAGTCCAGGTAAAGTGGTGAGAATGCATATATTTCAAACCGGGAGGTTCTGACCTTGAATAGAGGGATTTCTAAGCAAAAAATGGTAATATTCAAGGTTGGACGGGTCCAACTCAAACCTTGAACCAGTCCAAGAGGTCTCAGGATCACAATCTCTATAAGCAGAAGCCTGGACCGGTCCATGCCTTCTGTTGGCAAAAATTGGTCCTACAATGTCTTGTTTTGACCCGAATTTGACTCTGAGATTTCTTTAAACTTTGGGACTTGTTTCCTATTGATTTTTAACTTATTTTTCAAGGAAAATTAAGATTTTTAATCTCTATAGAAACCTCATATGGTTTCTCTCTGATTACGCTTTCAGTAAACAAGAAATTCATATTCTAGAGAGAGAATGCTTTGAGATATTTTTCTAACCCTCAATTCTTTATTTATATTTTTGAGAAGCACACACATATTCACTGAGTGGTTTAGGGTGTCTCTCTTTTCTTGATTAACTGTTCGAAGACTGCTTCAGAGATTTCTTCTTGATTAACTTACTGGATTGGTTTCTTCTACAACTGTTCATTCACTATAAGAAATTTAGCTTTTAACGACAGGCTTTTTACGGTGGGCCCGCACAGCCCGTGGTAGAAAGTGACTTTCTACGGTGGGCCTGAGTAGCCTGTGGTAGAAAGAAACTTTCTACGGCGGGCCCATATAGCCCGTCGTAGAAAATACTATCTACTGCGGCCCTATATAGCCCGTCATTAAAATTGACTTTCCACCACAGACTAGGCCCGTGGTGGAAAGTTTTATAACTACCACGGGCAAAGCCCGTGGTGGAAAGTATTTTTTTTTTTTAGAAAATTTATTTAATTTCACACGGTATTTTTTTTATAGTAATTAAACTTCGCGCGCAGAAGCGAAACACGGACACCCTAATTCTCTCTCTCCCCCTTCCCAAACCCTCTTCTAATACGGAAGCCCTAACCCCAAACACAACATTCAATACCTTTGGAACCCAAATTTCTAACCCTCAAATCTCAACCAAACCCTAACCTTCTCTGTCCCTTTGTTTGATCGACGTCGTTCTTTAGCTCTACTGAAGCAAGCTCACTATCTCTTCCATGTCGATCGACTGAAACAAGGTCACTCTCTCCTCCTTTGTTTGATCGACGTCATTCCCCAATTTCTCTCCATCAATCGGAACAAATGAAACACCAATTGCTCTCCATCGAAGGAACTGAAACCCCAATTGCTCTCCGTCAAAGCAGGTTTTGAGCCTCCGCAGTCTCCAACTCATCTTCTCCACCGGTATTATTCCTCTCTCTTTCATCTCAGTAGTATTTCATTTTTTCACTAGCCATTTCAGAGTTCAAAACCTGTAACTCTCTAAGTGCTCAGTTAAATATGTGAAGGCTATAATTGGAGAGCGAGAGCTACCCTAAATCTAGAAGGGTGTGGACAAACAGATGGAGGAAAATTTAAAAAATAAACTTTGAGAGGGGTGGGAAGGCGTTTTACGTCAGGACATCACCTTTTCCCCTTAGATTCTTCTTAGTGATACACTTTACAATTGGGCAAAAAAATTTAGAAACAGTGCTTTGCATTTATAAGATACTATCTTTTTTGTTTTATTTTTTGTGTGTGCATGTTCTTGATTTTGTTTTTTATTTTTTGTTTTTTGGACTACCCATGGTAGACTGATTTCTAAAAGAAATATTTGAGCATGACTATATTTTAGTTTTGTAGATAAGGTCACATGAGAATGTCTTTTCTTTTAATTGGGATTTACTCTAAATGAAATACCCCTATGAACTAGTGATTATTATGAGAACTTTCATTATCGTAAAATTTCTTCTTGATTTCACCTGCAGTATGTATTCAATAATGGACAAATGGACCTTGAGAGGCTTAATGAACTTGTTGGTATTGTTGGAAAACAGAGGCTTATTTTGGATCTTAGTTGCAGGAAGAAGGTATGGACGTTTTCTCTAGCAATCTTAATTATATGTTCTCATGCAAGGTATATCAGATTAAATTGAAATGTTTTTTTTGGAAACTTCTATATTTTAAGGCAATCCAATTTGAGATTCAAAAATTTATATTACAAAAGTACACAATCAATTTACATATCTTATCTGCACATTCTTACATCCCACCCCACCTCCCCCCCCCCCAAAAAAAAAAAACTTAGTTGAGGTGAGGTTTTGATTGCAATCTGAGTTGATGCATGATTGTCTGACATGACATTTTACATATTATATACCAGTTTCCCTGTACTCCCAAATTTTGTATGTTGGTGATACTAAGTAATGATGTGCAGGATGGTAATTATGCAATTGTCATCGATAGATGGCAGAAGTTCAGTGATGTATATCTTGATGAGAAAATATTGGATTTTCTTGCCCCTTATGCTGATGAATTTCTGGTCCATGGAGTCGATGTTGAAGGGAAAAAGTAAGTTCTGCAATAACCTTTAGTTTATTTCTTTTCTTATTTCCCACAAAGTTCTTAAGTTCCCATTAGTAAGATTTTAGCTGCATTGAAGGTCACATGGATTGTTAAAATAATTTTAGCAAAATCCAAGTAGTTAAAGAG
This sequence comes from Cornus controversa, assembly GCA_026545225.1. NCBI lineage: Eukaryota > Viridiplantae > Streptophyta > Magnoliopsida > Cornales > Cornaceae > Cornus > Cornus controversa. The sequence goes on from JANPWI010000013.1 coordinate 53,635, forward strand.
AGTTGCTGTGCAAGCCTCCTCATTTAAGAATTCTGTAACAATCTTCTAGCCACAATGAGATGTACCTAGCCAGCCAGACTGTTGCCAATTGTTCTAAGATCCCTGCTCCCCAATTGGGTATCATTATAGAAAATATTAGTGCCTTGGTTGAAGTCAAAGTAGTTGATACCAAATACTAACCACATCAATTAATTTTTAAAAGTGTAGGCCATGTGATTAAAATCTGATTTGGAAGCTTGTAAGATTTCAATGGTTCCACTTAAATTATCAAGTTGACCTGGTTTCTACTGTCTGTTTATTCAGGCTTGCAATTGACGAAGAGCTTGTGGCATTGCTTGGCAGGCACTCACCGGTATGTAAACATATTATTGTTGATGTTTATATCTTCCATTTGCTTCTGATATCTTGTTACTAGCTCCCTCTTAGACTCATTTCTAATTCCTCCAATTAAGAATGGACAGGTTATTGCATGCCTACAACTAAAACATTCATCATTGGTTTATGCAGTAAATACTTCCATTGCCATGGATTATGTTATTTTGACAATAAATGTCAAAATGGCTTGTATATGGGTAACAGTTTCAAACCAAGCTTTGATGACCCCCTTATTAAGTCATTCTTATATGATGATTTTGTTGGTTTAAGTGAAAGTTTTGATCCTGCACTGGTCCTCTTCTAGCCTCTTTGGCTTAGGAGTTAGCTTATGTGGCCAACTCTTAAGTCAGGAGTTGGAGGATTGGTAGATAGAGAAGAAAAAGTTCTGATTCTGCATATGGCTACAAAGTATTTGGTATTGTGATGGAATGCATGCACACTAATTTTTTAAGATATACAACTATACAAGAGTTTTATGCATGTACTCCTATAGATTTTCTTTTTAATAATTCTTTAGTTTTATTTATATACTCATTCATTAGCTCTTGCTCTTCTTTATTCTTGACTTCTCTATCTTGGTGTTCTTCATCAAAGATTCCACTAAATATACTATTTTTCATTAAAAATTAAACACTATAACATGGTTGGAGGAAAGAAAACCTTAAAGATTGACTTCAATAAGAAATCAAGAGATTTGAGCACTTTTCCTAATTTGTTTTGGAATTTTGATAGCTTAATTTTTGAAAATGCGGAAGTTACAAGATTTGCCTGATGCATAATTTTGAAATTTAAATTATAGTATATAATTTGTCAAAACTAATACTTGATATATTATTTAAGTAGTTTTTAAAGTAGCCCTACAAATAATAAAATAACATTTACAATGAAAATTTGATAATTAGACAGAACACTTGGCAGAAGTGTAGCACCGAAACTTTTACATCCATATGCATCTTTCTTTAAAATGAACAAAATCTTTTGGAATCTTTGATGCTCTAATCTCTAACTTATAATTGTCAGAGCTAATACCTAAGCTAATACATGAGAAATTGTTCAAGTATTTCTTTCATGGCCTTAAAAAGAACGAAATGGCTTTAACAATAACTTTACTTCTCATATGAATGCACATGGTTCGGTTCAATTTGGTTCCTGGCTAAATCGGTTCGTTTCAATGAAAACTTTGGACCCATACAAGTATCTTGCAAAAGATCTGGGAATGAGAGAAAAAAAAGACAGAGTGTGAGTGCTAGAAATGAGGATCTTGGGAGAGTAGATTACTGTGTATCAATTTTAATCTTGAGAAAGAGTGGAAGCAACTGATATCTAATAGTTCTTTTCCTGAAAGAAAAAAAACAAAAACAAAAATACAAAAGATGAAAACCAACTATTTTGTAGAATCAAAGAAATATTTCTAAATTATCACTTTCACTTTCCCTCAAGGGACAAAGATTTGTATACAATTAATAGTTGAAATGATGAGATTATAAGTTGACGTAAAAGGTGAAATAAGTTTAAGATATTAAAAGGGAAATTATAGATACAAGTCCACTTGAAGGAGTTATTTGCTATGAGATATTCATACTAATGTGTTGGCCAAGTAGTTACTTTTCTTATCCTTTAAAAAATTCTACACTGAAGTTTAATATTACGATCACCAAGAGGGTTAAATAATATTTTTCAGTTACTCTACTAATTCTAATTTTTGAGAATGCAATATTCATAAAACAGGGAAGTTCAATGATTGTTTTCATTATACATGTAGAAATATAAAGTGGGATTTCTCTTGGGCTGATGAGATAGAGACAGAGAGGGGCAGAAGTTTAGGAGATGTCAGGGAAGTTCAATGATTGTTTTCATTATACATGTAGAAATATAAAGTGGGATTTCTCTTGGGCTGATGAGATAGAGACAGAGAGGGGCAGAAATTTAGGAGATGTCGCTAGATTAAGACAGAAAGGTTTCCACAATTGCCAAAATCTTATTTGTGGTAGAGGGATTGTTGAGTAACTAAACTTAGTGTGTTAAAATTTTGGATTTCCAAAATCTATTTATTTATTTATTTTTGATAGGCATCTAAAATCTAACTTCTGGACAAAGAGAGAATGCTCTAATGGATATTAATGGTGGATATTCTAGTAAGAAATATTGAAGTGTTTTCCTTGACAAGTGTTGAATGTGTTAGGGTGAAGATTTATTGATGAATTATTAGAAACTAGATAACAATTCATTGCTTTATGTGTTCACTTTGGTGTTGCATGGTGATGCCTCTACCTTTATTGGATGTATTCAAATGGTGGATGGTTTGTCCAAGGTTAGTCCTGCCTCTCTTAACTACTGCTACGTTATAACCACGTTACAGTAAAAAGTACTCCAGAATATGTTCGCTCCTGCTGTGAGGGTAGCCTGAAGTGCCTTGGTGTAGAATACATTGATCTCTACTATGTACACTGAATAGATACAACAGTACCTATTGAGGAAACTATGAGTATCATAGTTCTTTTTTCCATTTTCATCAGTACACCCTCCTAATGCCTTAATTTCTTTTTTTCTATTTTTCTATTTTTCTTTTAAGGATGGTTTCGTAGTTGCTATCGATTTCTAAAGAACTTGAATTTTATTTTTTGTGGCCAGATGGGGGAAGTTAAGAAACTAGTTGAAGAGGGTAAAGTAATGTACATTGGTCTGTCTGAAGCAAGTACATGTTGTTCATCCTATCACTGCTTTACAGATGGAATATTCCCTTTGGACTCGTGACATTGAGGACGAAATAATCCCACTTAGCAGATTTTTTCATGTCCATCTAAAATTCTTGCATCACTCTGTGTCTTATGTTCAGTTACCTTCCCTGCTCAACAGTTGGTGAATTTGATATGTCTAATAACATGTTACTCCTTATTTTATAAAAACAAAGAAAAGTCATCTGGAGAAGGTACCTTATTTGGCATTTAAACTTTAATCTCCTTCGATTGAATACAGGATTTCTCCTTCTTTTAAGTTTGCATCTCAACTTTTGGGCGATTCTGTTTTCATCTCATATGTTCCTTAAATATGTTTTGATAATCAAGGAACTTGGAATCGAGATAGTTCCGTACTGCCCTGTTGGTCATGGATTTTTCGGTGGTAGGGGAATTGTGGACAGAGTGCCTTCAAATAGTTACTTGGTACGAACTGTAGCTTTATTAGGCCTTTTCCTTGTGCCATCTCCTTACTTTCATTGGTTTTATTATAGAAAGCATCTTTATGATCTAAATTTATTATGGCATTTCCTCATTTTCCTTGTTTGAACAAAATCGATGTACGAATCACAAATCTTTTTTTCTAGCAGGAAACACATCCTAGATTTACAAGAGAGAACTTTGAGAAAAACAAGATCATTTATAATCGAATAGAAGAATTGGCTAAAAAGCATGGATGCACCCCTGCACAGCTCGCACTTGCATGGGTTCTTCATCAAGGGGATGATATAGCACCCATTCCCGGTGAGTGACTTATCAAATTTTTGCTTCATTATTGACAAATTTAATTTTAGATTTGCTTCTTCTCTAATAAAACACAAGTCAAAAACTAGCTCAGAATGATGCAATCTGTAATAGAACAGAATAAACCTTACTTCCTTGTAGTGAAACATAGAGTACCACTGATTCCAGTGTCCTCAGGCTAATTGGCCATAATCCTGGTGAATGACTCTCATCAAATTTTGCTCCAAAGTTCAATTTTGTTTCGTTGGTAATGAAAACATTCGAAAACTACATCAAAATTATACAAATTGGTAATGAAAACATTTAAAAACTACATCAAAATTATACAAACTCATAATAAAAAGAATACCCCCAAAACTTCACTTATCTGTATTTGTCTTAACATCAAGCTGATCTGGTTTTAAGCCAGTCAATGCAACCAAGGTCAATATTCATGAATTGGGTGTGTTCTAAAATGGTCAAGAAATCATGAATTGAGTGTGCTCTAGAACTAGATATGATAGTCTTTCAAACTAAGATTTCCTTAACTATCCTTCAATCTCAAGATATCACTCTTTTCTTTTGTTCTTTTCACAAAATTTCCTTGTATAACATGATAAAATCCTAGTTATTTTGAATAGATTCCATCTTTTGACTCATTGTTACCAGCCACTAGAGCATAGTCTATCTTTGAACTTGAGGACTAAATTAGTTTTTATCCTTGTACTTTTGTAGGAACAACTAAGATCAAAAACCTTGATGATAATCCTGGTTCTGTGAGAGTGAAGCTCACCAAAAATGATTTAAAAGAGATCTCTGATGCTGTAACTATCAATGAGGTGGCAGGGGATAGGATACCTAGTGAAGGTTTTGAGAAAATCTCATGGAGATACACAAATACACCGCCACCAAAAGATAGCAAGTTATCAGCCTAACGCATCTCCTCAAATGAATGCATCTACTTGGTGGGAAATCTTGCATTTCCTCCTGCAGATACTGTGGCTTTAGCATTCTTGTGTTTCAATATGTGATATGGGTTGCTTTGAATATTTACTTTGAATATTTGCATTTCCTCCAGCAGATATTGTGGCTTGGTGTGAATATATGACTTTGGATGTTGTTACTGTGTATTGGTGGAATTGAAGATAGGTGATTTTTGTGTTAGGAACCACCAGGCATATAATTTTTTTAAAAAAATTAATAAACTTTTAACCACGGGCTTAGCTCGTGGTAGAAAGTATTGACTTTCTACCACGGGCCCAGCCCGCGGTAGAAAGGTTTTTAACAGTAGCAAAAAAATACTTTCTACCACGGGCCCAGCTCGTGGTGGAAAACGGACTTTCTACCACGGGCTACGCCCGTGGTAGAAAGTATGTATTCTACCACGGGCTAAGCCTGTGGTAGAAAGTCTGTTTTCCACCACGGGCTGGGCCCGTGGTAGAAAGTATGTTTTCTATCACGGGCTTAGCCTATGATAGAATGTCTATTGGTAACTACGACACCGGATACCACGGCGGGCCAAGCCCATGGTAAAATCCCTTTTTGCCCGCCGTAGAAAGTCTTTTTTCTTGTAGTGATTGGTGAGGAAGGAGAAGAAAATCGTGCAACGAAGGGGACAAAATACTTGCTAAGTGTTCGTGTTCTCCCAGTTATCCTTCTGCAAGGATATTAATGTTAGCCAAAAATTTGCAGTAATTAGACAAAGGAATCACAATAGTAAGCCTGAGATGTTCCGCACCAAGTTCTTGTCAGAGTGCAGAGTGGAGTGGGTGTGAGTCTAGGATAGAGTTTGTTATACTTTGTTTCGATGATAGTGGATTTTGTTTTTCCAGGCTACAAAGCTTCAACGATAATAAATTAGCTAGCATAGATGTAAATCTTGAAAGCATATTTTAAAGCACATGATCAACCAACACCTAACATATTTGAATTTTAGACCCTAAGGCCCACTGCATATATCAAAGTGCTAACCAACCATGCCTATGGTTCATTACTCCCTCATACTTAAGGATAACATTCGTCATAACATTGACAAGTAGTATTTGCAATGACAGCATCACAATTACTTTGATAATGACTTTTCAGCGATCCTATTATGTTCTTTATCAATAAGGAGTCCACCCACTATCGCTGAATGAACAAACACTCTATGATAACACAATATAAGTGATTTCTGCTCCCGACTTTGGTAATCATACCATGCATGCACCAAGTCATTGTGTAGTCAATAGACACTATGATTTGAGTCTTGAATCGAATTAATACACATCATTCATAATATATAAATAGTGTTTTTGATAAGCAACTAATTCTTATTAATAAACCAATGTCATTACATCCCAATTGGTGCTATAAAGGGCATACATTCCCAACAATCTCCCACTTCCAATTTATAGCCAGTTTTCCTCACATCTAACTCCCATGTTATCTAAATTTCAATCAAACACTTTGATCGGTAGCACTTTCGTAAATGGATTAGTAAGGTTGTTCTCTAATGGATCTTAGCTACCACTACATCTCCGCGCTACATTATGTCTCTGATTAGATAATACTTCTCTCAATGTGTTTTCCATGCTTATGGTTTTTGGGATCCTTGCTTTGAGCAACAGATCCACTATTGTCACAATGAAGTACAATGGACAAGCTTACATATTGCACAACTCCTAGATCAGAGAGGAATTTCCTTAACCAAACTGCTTCCTTTGCTACTTCAGAATCTGCAACATATTTACCCTCCATGGTTGAAATAGCCATACATGATTGCTTCACAATCCCCCAAGTTATAGCCCTTCCATATAGTGTAAACACAAATTCTGAGGTAGATATTCTAGAATCCTCATCTGATTGAAAATCAGAATCTGCATAACCAACTAGAATTAGCTCATCCCCTCCATAGACAAGTATATAATCCTTGGTCCTTCTCAAATATTTGAGAAAATTCTTGACCGTAATCTAGTGATCTCGACCAGGGTTAGACTGGAACCTACTAACAACTCCCACTGCATAACATATATATGGTCTTTTACACAACATATCGTACATGAGACTACCTACTACCGTCGCATATGGTACCTATCTCATCTGTTCTTCCACTTCAAGAGTCTTGGGACACTGAGCCTTAGAAAAAAATACTCTATACCCGAAAGGTAAGAAAGCTTTTTTAGAGTTTTGCGTAGCAAACCTGAGCAGAATCTCATTAATATATGCAGTTTGGGTTAAGCCGGTCATCCTTTTCTTTCGATTACGCATAAGCTTAATCCCAAAGATGCAACTGCCTTCTCCCAAGTCTTTCATGTCAAAATGGCTAGACAACTAAATTTTCACTGATGATAATGCCCCTACATTATTCCCAATGAGTAGAAAATCATCCACATAAAGAATAAGAAAGATCACAATATTATCCTGTACCTTCATATACACACAAGGCTCATTAATGTTTTGATTAAAACTAAATGCCTTAATTGCCTGATCAAAACAAATATTCCAGCTCCTGGATACTTGCATGAGTCCATAAATGGATCTTTGCAACTTGCACACTAGGTGCTCATGACCTTCACCACAAACTCATCTGGTTGTTTTATATAGTCCTAATCCAGATGGCAATTCAAAAATGTCGTCTAGACATACATCTGACATACCTCATAATCATAATGAGCACTTATGGTCAAAAGAGTTCAAATAGAGTTTAGCATAGCTATCGGTGAGAATGTCTCCTTGTAGTCAATCCATTCATATTGAGTGAAGCCTTTGGCTACCAGCCTTACCTTGTATGTCTTAACATTTTCATCTATTCCTCTTTTCCTTATATAAATCCACTTGCATCTGTTGGGTTTTATCCCATTATCCCAGTAGGTGGTTCTACAAGTTCCCAGACTTGATTGTTATACATAGATTCTAGTTATGATTTCATGGTAACCTACCAGTTTCCTGCATCCATATCATTGATGGCCTCTTCGTAGTTCACAGGGTCTAACTCATGTTTATCCAGAATAACCTCGTAAGATTCTCCCAAAAACATAAAAGTGTACTAGTGATAGCCTCTTGTGCTCCATTAGTCTTATTATCTATGATTGGTTCATCTACCACCGATTCTTTAAAAGAATCTAACATCTCATCCAAGACAACTTTACTTTTGTGTCTGGGTTCATAATATAATCTTCCTCTAAGAATATAGCATTGATGCTAACCAATACTTTACTATCCTCAAGATCATAAAATAAACCACCTTTGGTTTTCTTTAGATATCCAACAAACAAACACACTCTTGATGTTGCTTCTAACTTAGTCACCAGTCCTATCCGCAGATGTGTAAGACAACCCCAAACATAGAACTCCGTCAGACTAGGTCTACACCCTATCCATAGCTTATAAGGAGTCTTTGGTATTGACTTAGATGGAACATGATTTAGTGTATAAATGGCTGCCTCCAAAGAGAAAACCCAAAAGGAATGAGGTAATGTTGAATAACTCAACATTGATCTAACCATGATTAGCAATGTTCTGTTTCTTCTTTCTGCTACACCATTCTGTTGAGGGCAATTCGGTGCTAACAATTGACTAACAATACCCTTAGTAACCATGTGGTCCTTAAACTGTCCCAAGAAGTACTCCTTTCCACGGTCTGACCGTAGTGTTTTGATGTGTTTACTTAACTTCCACTCCACTTCTGCCTAATACTCTCAGAACTTTCCAAAAGCTTCAGACTTGTGGTGCATCAAATAAACATATCGAAACCTGGAGTAGTCATTGGTAAAAGTAATGAAATACTCATACCCTCCTCTTAAAGGTCTACATATATCAGTATGCACTAACTCTAATGGTTCTTTGGCTCTATATCCTTTGGCCGAAAATGGACTCTTGGTCATTTTGTCCTCAATACAAGATTCACATGTTAGCATGGCACCTCTGCCTTAATAGGTATTAAACCTTCTTTAACCAACCTTTGAATCCTATTTTGATTAATATGACCCAATCTAAGATGCCAAAGATACATTGAGTCAGAAGAAACACATTTTCTCTTGGCACTTAGATCTTAGGTGCTACATTCAACTCATTATCATGCATAACATAAGAGCTAGGAGAAAATAAATTAAGACCATCCACCAATTCACTAGTAGCAATAATCAGTCCATCCAATTTAATTGAAAAAAAAAATTCCAAACGTAAAAATGTAATTTTCATAAACAAGACATGAAACAGAAATTAAATTTTCCTAACTTCTGGTACATAAAGACAATCATTTAAAATCAGGCTTCTTCCACTCTCTAGTTACAGAATAATGACTCCAATAGCCAGAACAAAAACTCTGACTTGTGACCCTAGGCATAAATATGTCTCTCCTTCACTGAGTCTTCGAGTCTCCTAGAACCCTACAAAGAATTATAAATATGATTAGTGGCTCCCGAATCTACACACCAGGATTCCATAGATCCAGCCACGTAATATGCCCCAATGACAAAATTACCTTTGCCTTTATTGTCTTTGGCCAATATCTTGGGGTAGTTCTTTTTCCAATGGCCCTTCTCACCACACTAAAAACAAGTTCCTTTTGAGCTTGATTTAAATGCTTTATTTCCCTTCCTTGCTACCTTATTTGGGAATCGCTCCCTATTGGCCCCCTTTCTTTAATTCACCTTAGCTTTAGGCTTACATCCAGAGAGCTTAACTTGAACCATAAAAGCACTGCATTTAACCTCGATCATGCTCTCAGCAGCCTGTAACTCATTCAAAAGCTTAGCTAATGTAAAATCAAGATTTTTCATATAGTAGTTCAATCAAAAGGAGTTGAATGAACTAGGCAGTGAGGCAATGATCATATTAGTCTGAGACTCATCATCTAATTCAGCTCCAAGGATCTCCAGTTCATTTAAGAAACTGATCATTTTTAAGGACATGATCTTGAACTGGAGTTCCTTTAGCCATCTTGGTAGTCATAAAATTGTACATAGCCTGATGTCGGGCAATCTTACTAATTTTTCCAAACATCTCCCTGAGGTTTACCATGATATCCCTAACAGAAGTGTAATGAGAACGTTAGACCTGCAACACACTAGACATTGAAGCTAGAATATAGCAATGAGTCATGTCATCTTCTTTACGCCACTTCTGATAGATTTTAACAACCTCAGGAAGGTCATTTGCAGAAGGAGGGTTAGGTCATGGTACAGTGAGAGCATAACTAAACCCCTCAATTGTAAGGACAATGTCTAAGTTTCTTTTCCAGTCAATAAAATTTGAACTAGTAAGTTTGTTTTCTTTGAGAATAGTAGCAACAGGATTAAAGGGATTTGACATGGCAAATCTGAAAAACACATTATATATAAGGAAAATGAATTAACATCATGCAACAATTCAAGCACCAAAATGGCTCCCTCAACCATTAAGCCTGATAATCAGAATACTAATTACTGCAAAAGTAATACCCCGATGAGGGTACAACTCCCACTAATTAATTGAACTTACCCCATAATTAAACTTAGGAATCCCATGCCCCTTCTGAGTAACTCCTGATTTTTCTTTGACCTCACTAAAATAATAACATTTACCATTCTGATGAGAACAAATGTTATTATTCTAAGTCAAGTGTGTACCATTATCGATCTAAATATTTATCCAAAAGAAATATTATCATTTTGATGAGAACAATATTTTAATGAAATAATACTGAGAAATGAATCTTGTATGCTCCATGCTTTACATTGTCCTTGAAGAGGGATTAATATAAGCATCATACTATAATTGATTATGAAGGTTGTGAGGCTTTGTATTGTAAGACCCCTTTCCCACTTGATATTTTAAAATCCTTGAGGGTTTTATACTTTTTAATATGCATGCATATGATAATTAATTTGAATCTTTTGTTCTACTATGAGAAAATTTAGACTTCACCAATTTCAAAATGGGAGGGTTTTACCAAAAATTAATTTTCAGCCCTTTCCCAAAACAAATCTCCAATCACTTTTAAGAAAACTTTGAAGTTTATAATTTCTAATAAACTTGCAATCGTCAAATTAATACATAATTAGATTCATGGTCCCAATGCATGCAATTACTTTTATCATATATCCATACATCTAATTGCATATATACACAAACAAATAAGGAATAAAATTCATGGATAAGACATTTCTATAAAAGAAATAAAATAGAAATAAAAACTTCTATTTCTGATCAAATCCCTCCAAGGTATGCTCCTTAGCTTTAGAGAAATCATCATCGGGCCCACTGACAACTAGAAAAGGAACAAGAACAAACTGGGTTTAACTGGATCACTCGTGTAACGCCCCACCCTATCTTGACACAATATTGTCTACTTTTGGTTCCCCCAAACCAGAAACTTTCCAAGGGGTCACCCATCCTGGTACTACTCCCAGCTAAGCACTCTTAAATGTGGAGTTCTGGTGGGTTTACAACCATCACAGCTTTAAAATGTGTTATGTTATAGAAGGGTGAGAAACATACATATAACACTTCCCCAATCCACACCCAGACGATGTGGGATTGAGCACTCTATAGCCTACCAGTGTGGTAGCTAGCCCAGTGTCTCGTACCTACCCATATCACACCCACCCATAAGGGTCACCACAATCTACCCCCCTAAGAGGCCCGACATCCCCGTCGGCACACTTTCAACTAGGTCAGGCTCTGATACCATTTGTAACAGCTCCACCTGATAGTATGCTATTGTCCGCTTTGGGCCAAGCCTGCACGATTTTTCTCTTGGGTTTTACCCCAAAATGCCTCATACCATTTGGAGAGAACACACTACATATAAGTACATCCCCTTTTCCACACCCAGGCGATGTGGGATTGAGCACCATGTAGCCTACCAATGGGTGGCTCGCCAAGTGTCTCTCTCACCTGCCCACATCACACCTGCTCATGGGCATTGGCCAAAAGCGGACAATATCATACCTTGTGGTGGAGTGGGCTATTACAACTCAGACCCATCCCAAACACATATGGATCAAACCCTTTGTGCACAGTACACAAATTATACAGCCCATGAATACGCATGCATGGGAGTCACCTGAAAGTAACCCACACATTGAATAGCATATTACAAGCCCAATATATGGAGGACATCAGCTAGAAGTGACATAGGATGTAATTACAAAAGGCAAGAAGCCCAAGCCCAAATAAAACCCTAACAAAATCATATGATGGGCAAGTGGCCCAATCCAAATTCAGAGCTCCAACACTGTTTTTTTTTTCTTTCTTTTTTTTTAAAAAAAAAAAATAACTATATATGTGTGTTTTATAAATATTTGCAGTAGGTCTATAAAAAATTAGACAAGAAAGGATAGAGGCCTAATAATACAAAAAATAAAACCTTCAATTCTCAATTGTCTCATAGCTAGTCCTTAAAGGAATACTAGTTTTTACCTGCTTCCAAAGTTTAGAATGTCTTCATTTTTCTTCGGTGTAAATTGATGATGATGAACAATCCTACTGTACTGCTAAAAGACAAGCTCATAACCCATACATTGGATTTATTTTTTTGGTGGATAAAGTGATTGTAAAAAACTAAAGCGTTAAGTACATAAACTCCCTTACACAGAAAATGTCCAAGAAACACTTCTATTATTTGGTATATGCATATAAATCCCTATAACTTCAAAATTCGGAGCAAATTGCCCCTATTGCAAATTGATGATGTCAGATTCTTTTGAAAACCCAAAAAATATCATTTTTATCATTTCATGTTTTACATTTTTCTTTAGGCAAAGTGCAAAAAACCCCTGCCATGTTTAAATGACCAAAATGCCCCTCACAACCTTTGACACCCTTGTGCCATATTTGGATGTCATATTTCCCATTTTTTTATTTTTATATTAACTAAAAAAATATTTTATTATTTTGAATGGGCCCAAAAAATGGACCCACTAGTTGGGCTTGGTGAATGAAAACGAAGGGGGTATTCACACATTTTTTAAATAAATGAGAAATTGATCATTTTTCTTTTTTTTTATTAATTAAAAATATATTTTATTATTTTGTTATTTCAGATAGGCCTAGAAATGGATACACTGGTTGGGATTGACCAGTCAAAACTAAGAATGTATTTGCACACTTTTTAAATAAATAAAAAATTGATATTCGGATCTGCCCTTTCTGGACATCCAACATAGCACAAGGATGTGAGGGTATTTTAGACATTTTAATTGTTAAATTGACAAAATATCCTTATTTGCACATTTTCAAAAATGCAAGGGGGTTAATTGAACGTCGAGGGGGGGAGATTTGCACACTTTGTATATAGTAGGGGTTTTTTGGCACTTTACCATTTTTTTTATTTATTTATAAATTAAGGGTACTTTAGTCATTTTATTGTTCAAATTGAAGATTTGTCCTTAATTACAAAAATTGGAAAATGTAAGGAGTTTTTCAAACAATAAGGATATTTGCACATTTTCTATATAACGATGAAGTTTTATGCACTTAACCAAAAACTAAAACAAGAATCTGTAAAAGAGCATACCACATACCCAAATACAAAAAAAGCCGCAAGCCCAACAAGGACACAAGCAAAACCAGTACTAGACTAGGCTCGGCCCAACCAGAAGAATGGAAAACTCAGACCCACAAACCGATATAACAGAAAAAAATAGTCACTATCAATTGAACGGATCAATGGTATTATCAATAAATAGAGGCAAAAGGATCTCCCACCGTCTCATAAGTCAAAAATCAAAGTGGCCAAATTAAGAGGGACAAAAACAAATTTTGGTTAGGTCATGGGCGCTCAACATAATTTAAGGCCTTAGTTGAAAATTATAAAATTGGCCTTTTAATATTTAATATATCAATATCAAATAATATTTAGTAATGCTTATTTAAAAATTATTTTTCTTGATTTTTGAGATGCAACGTTACTAATTAGATTCTTATACTCAAGTTTTGCGAAAATTATAAAAGTGACATTTTAATATATATATATATATATATATATGCCATCCCCCGATTTTGACTTCCAGAACCGAGGGTGATTAGGTTGTCACATCATCATCTCACATCTTTAATCTCACTATGGTACCATGCTCTGATACCAAGTTGTCATACCCTAATTTTTTACTTCCAGAACCGAGGGTGATTAGGTTGTCATATCATCATCTCACATCTCTAATCTCACTATGGTACCATACTCTGATATCAAGTTATCATGCCCTGATTTCTGACACCCGGTCAAGAGCGTGGGAAATGGGGGTGATCAGTGTTTATCAAACGTCGACAGTCCTAAACACAATTTAAAACCATTCAATTGCTGAAGCTTTCTATACATACACCCTTTGAATTAGTGTGTATTCATCAATGCCCATCATAATGGGTTCCTCACAAGTCTTTATGCCTACACACACTCATCCTCCTCCTATAAACAATGAAATTCTAATTTAGCCCTATTTCGGTCAGCTGAAACCTCCTTCGGTCAGCTGAACCCTGGGCTCAACTGACCTTCAGGTTCTCAGCTCCATCGGTCGGCTGAAAAGGAGTGTTTGGCTGGTTGAAGCCCTCCTTCAGACATCCAAACCAGGTGCCCCATTTACAACTGTTTGGGATCTCACACTTTCTGCCGACTGTAGAGACTAGGCGACCAAAAGTTCAAAAATGCCTCAAAACCTTATTTCACAAGTGTAGATGCAATCTCTATGTTCATACACTCATTAGCAATCCTAACTATGATCAAAACTCATACAAATCCATACATTTGAGCCTTGAAGATACTAATTCTCACAAATACGTTCTAAAGGCATACATTTCCTTAAATATAAACATCCAAAAATATACATGGCATAATAAATGTATACAAGTGTCGTCTCCAACAATTATTTCCACAATTTCATACATAAAGAGGTTCAAAAGATTCATCATTCATATCTTTCTCAAGAGTCATACATGGATGAATTTGTAAAACATACAGTTCTCAAGAGTTCTAACTATGCCATGTGTGGCATTTACATTTGAATTCCATATACATGTGAAGAACTAAATGTAAAGGCAACACTACAACTATAGTCACATGCCACAAGCTGGCATAGACCTCTATATACATATGTCCAAAAATGAAAATCTAAAAGATACTTCAAATGTCAACTTACCAACCTAAGCCTCATCCTCCTTGGGAGCTTTATCTGAAAAGAGTTTGGGAAAAGGGGGTAACCATACGACTATGCCCAGCAAGAATGATCCACCTGACTCTGCCTTAACTCAGGCAGCCATGCATGAATGCATATGAAGTCCTTACATGACTACGTGACAAGTATCCATGCTTTTCACACTTAAAACACACATGTTTTAGAAATCATGAATGATGTTTTTGCATTTCAATATATGATAATTTGTATGAAATCATAACTCACAAGTAAACTCACACCACGTAGGATCAAAAATCAATTCAACTGACTTCAACTTGTCACAATCATAGTAAGGGTCACTTTGAGACCAAGTACTTTGCTTACGCTCTACGAGTTGCTAACCCGACTGAAGCAACATCCGTTTAGCCAATTTTTGAGTCTTGCACCCTAGGGTTTGAAGCCCTTATTAATTCTCACACATGCCCCAAAAATGCGACTTTCTCACATAAGTGCACATTGTCACATAGTACATCAAACCTCAAGATTTTCATAATTTTCACCAAATGCATAACATTTACAAGGTCAATGCATTTCAAATCACTCATGTATATTCATTTCGGTTCAATCATCTTATGGAAATGACAACACTTATACATTTTTTTTTTCAAAAAATCATCTTTTATGCACATACTTCACATAGGGAATCAAATCTCACAACTTCTCACCCAATGAATGCAATATCACATTTTTGCATTCATAAACCTCAAATTACGCATATGCAACATATATTTTATCTAGATCATGGCAGACAAGTTGTATACCCAAGGAAATAACATTCTTCATAAAACAAATCAAGGAAATCATTTCATGTCACAAGTATGTGACCTATAGAATCAAAGCAAAGAGAGGATTCACACCCCTACCTTGAATCTCAAGCTTGAAAGCCAAGTTTTAAAAATCCCAACCCTTTTTATCTTATCAAATGTGGACTTTATTCAGTCCAATGTGTAGCCCTTGTCAAATAGAGCAATCTACTTGTCTTCAGCGTTCACCAAAATCCTAGCCTAGCACCTCTAAAATGTAGAGAGAAGGGAGATAGATGAAGTGGGAGAGTTAAAGAGAGAGATATTTTTGTAAAAGTGATAATATCTCAGCCCCTCTAGATATTTCTACCTCCTTGGGGTGCAAAATGATCGAAATGCCCCTAAGTCACTTAACGTACCCTCCTGATCTCCGTTTCCAATTTTGAAAGTGGATATAGCTCCAAAATCGCTTCCTTAACTTATTAAACATTTCGTTTGGTTCATAATTAAAAATCATATTTTTTTGGAAATTTTTCAAATTTTTGGGCCCACTGGACCGCGTCCCGGTGCCCTGTTGATCCAAAAAGTCAAACTTTTTCAAATTGTTCTCAAAAATTTCCAAAACCGTAATACCACTGCCCAAACATATTTCCCATAATTAAAACATGCTAAACATCATTTAAAATGCAATTAGGGCAAAATGATGCTTAAAATGAAAACTGGTCAAAATTGGACCCGATCTCTTCAACCTCCCAACCTTCAAGAAATTTCATCCTTGAAATTAGAAACATACCTCAAGTAGTGAAAACCTTGGGATACTTTGAGCAGACTTCTTGTTCCTACTCCCACGTAGCCTCCTGTACTCTGTGGTGCCTCCAAAGCACTTTAACCAAAGGAATGGTTTTGCTTCGAAGCAATTTCTCTCTAGTATCTAGAATCTGAATCCGCCTTTTCTCATATAACACGTCCTCCTCCACCTAAAGGTCTTTCCAATCAAGCTCATATGAAGGATTTGGTTCATACTTTCTCAATATAAAAATGTGAAAAGTGTTTTGTACACTTAACATATGTAGTGGCAATGCCAAGCGATAAGTAACCTCTCCAACCTGATCCAAAATCTTAAATGGTCCGATAAATCATAGCGCTAGCTTACCACTATAATTGAACCTCATCAAACCTCTCCGTTGTGAGACCTTTAGGAAGACATGGTCCCCCACCTCAAATGCTAATGGTCGCTATCTCCTATCAGCATAACTTTTTTGACGACTCTAAGTCGTAAGCAA
Organism: Cornus controversa; assembly: GCA_026545225.1. Taxonomy (NCBI): domain Eukaryota; kingdom Viridiplantae; phylum Streptophyta; class Magnoliopsida; order Cornales; family Cornaceae; genus Cornus; species Cornus controversa. Next base: position 70,626 of record JANPWI010000013.1, read on the forward strand.
TCATTACCTTATTATCTTGATCTTCTCCATAGTCTTTCGAACTAAATCTGGCCCTAAGGAAACTGTCTCTCCGACCTCGGTCCAACAGACAGGTGACCTACATGGCCTACTATGTGTGTGTGTGTGTGTGTTGTGAAGTGTATTTTATTTAAATTTATTCTACCACAAATTAAAATATTGAACATTAACAACAATAATTCAACCAAAATAGAGCAGAAAAATAATATTATAAAATAATTTAAAAAATACTATAATTATCAAATATAATAGGAGAATATAAAATTAGCAAAGAATACTAGGAAAATAAAATACTGACAAGATTAAGGAAAAAGATTTATCTCTAAATAATAACATAGCCCAAAATCACAGAAAAAAAAACTTGTGAAATACAGTTTAGACTCATCCAATGAACTTGTCCCTCGATGAAAAATATATTTGAGTAAAATTAGTTGTTGTATCAATTTTTTTACATATAAGTAAGGATATTGAGGGCAATAATGTAATCTTTACAATTTTCAGATTTCTGCTTTTGTATTTAGTAAACAATCTTAATTAATTCGGCGCTTAAACTTAAAACAATAACAAATAGTTTTTTAAATTAATAAATTCAGCACTTAAAATTTCAATGCTTAAAATTCAATACTTAAAATTTTCAGTGCTTAATTTTCAATTTAATAAAACCGCCCCTAAGTATATCACATGCTAACTTCATGGCCTCATATGTTAGTTTTATAACTACTCTCTCACTCTTTTTTTTTACCCACTTTTGATGTGGGAACAAGGTCCTACGCCTACTATTCTCCTTGTTTCTTCGGTTTGGTGGTACTTTTTTGCACAGTTATTTTTTTTTGTGTAGCTTGAGTTGATCTTTGTTGACTTAGTTCCTTTAATCTTGGTTGTAGCTTCTTGCTCAGGCCTTTTGTATATTGGGAGTTATCCCTACAAAATTTCTTACACATATATAAATTTCTTATATACCTTACTCAAAAAAAGAAAAAACATAACCAACCAACAACCATCCATCTCTCTCTTTCTCTCATAATTAAATATAAATTGATGAAGCACAAATCTTCTCTCAATCTGGTCAAACGACATCTGTAAAAGGACAAAGAAAATATAACCGAAAGGACACCGGTGTGGTGCTGACCGATTACGCTCTGACGCTCAAGTCAAATATAGGAAAGGCTTTGAAAGCTGTAAGTACACTCTAAGGGTAGTAATTACGTACCTGGTATATGAATCATCCTTGTATTTATAGCGGTTAGTATAAGATCTTATCCTAGTAGGAGACTGGCCCTTCAGTTTCCCAGCCTTACTCGAAGATAGAAGAGTCCTGGTCCAAGTTTACCTTCGCTCCACGTCATTCAAATCACAATTGCCCACGTCATATGTCTTATAATTGGAGCCAAATACTCTATCAGATGCCCCATGTTCATGAGGGCTGCTCGTTGAACCTTAGGTACACTTCGACTAACTTGTTAGGCCATAAAAATGGACCCTTGACCCATGAAATCTTGTCGAATCTTCATTTTGGCCCATGGACTTAACCTGAACTAGCTAGCAGGTTTCTGGGCTAGTAGCCTTAGCTGACCCTAGTGACCAGACCTAGCTGGCCTTGGTGGTTGGCCTTCCTGGCTGTCTTCGGCTGGTTTTTCTACACGATGGTCTTTGCCAGTCTGATTTTTTGATATTTCTTAACCATTGGCTTTGTGAATGTTGTATTTTAAACATTAGAATCTATTCATTTGCAAGGTGAACGTTGCCATGTGACCTTACCCCTTTGCCTCATGCCTGTAAAAGGCTCTTGCGTCCTTCCTTCGTATACACACTATCAACTATCCTCCTCCTATGCAAGATTTTATCACTTCTCTCTTTCTCGTTGCCTTCATTTTCTTTAACACAATTTTCAGAACCTAGATCTAGAGCCCTTTGCTCCTTACTCTCCCCTCTTCAAAGCTCTCGAATTTATCTACTCCTTCATAGAAAGCTATTCTAAATGCCAGGACCTTGCCTCTACTATGACTGCCCAGGAAGTGGAAGAGTTGGCTGTCCGCTACTCCTTCCTGGACAGAGTCATTGCCAGAGCCCCAACCAACGCAAAAAGGGTTTATTCTATTTCTGAGGGGGAGACATGCTTCTACGAGGGTGTTTTTACTTGCGGCCTCCAGTTCCCGGTACCAAACTTTGTAAAGGAGTTGCTCTAGATGGCTAACCTCTATCCTTCCCAACTCACGCCAACCTCTTGGTGCATAATTATGGCTTCCCTTGTCCTTGGAGTCTTGTGGTAATGAAACTCTATTGTCCGTGAATTAATTTCTCTCTTGCTATGGGATCTTCAAATATAGCGATTGGTGCCACCTTCATGGCCGAGCGAGTGGAAAATATCTGCCTAAGGGCTTGGTACTTGTTAACAACAGCAACCGCATCAAGTCATGGAAACACCAGTGTTCGATGTGCAAAACACGATAAAATATTATGTCATAGTGTCATTGTTGTTTTACACTTCGACAAAAGAGAATTTATAAAAACCTACAAATACTCTACTAAAATTAGTAAAGTGGTGAGTAGGGGTCAAACCCACAGAGACTGCGTTGGTTTCTTTGTTAAACTATCAAGACCTTGTCTAATTTAATTCAAAAACAATTTGTTTAATTCTAAGGTGTTGAAATTAAATAACATGAAATAACAATATAAATAAATGATAGACTCTGGAGAGAGAGTCCTGGGAATTGACTTCACCACTAACCTTCTGACAATGACAATTGTACTAATTTGGGATGTTTAATCTATGCATTCAGAAAAGAATGGCTACAAGCCCAATTCAATTCTATCAAGAGGATTCGTTCAACATTCAATTAAGCATAACTCGTCTTCACTTACCATGGCCTATACATCTGACTAACTAATGATATGATAACCCATCTTCGTGTAGTATGAATTATCAAAACTTTAAATTAAACAATATATGAAAACTATTGTATAACATGTCTTAACAAAATCACAGAAGTTGAAAAGACCCAAACCCTAATCATTGCAATTTTGAATTCATTCTACAAGAACATGAATAAATATGCAATTAAATAATCCATTAAAATTTAAACCAACAACACAGCTATTGTTTATGTCTTGGTTATACAATCAAAGCACAAATTAAATCATTCCCAAATTAATATACAAATTAAAACATTGAAATACAAGTTAGGGTTACGTCACTTCCCCTGAATGGTGTTTAGCCGCTCATGATCCGAGGTCCAGGCTTGAGCGATGATGAAATCGCCATCTTCTTGCCCGTATCATCACGAATTGCCTCTATCTATATCTCTATGTTTCCTCCTTCTAGAATACCTAGTTTTCTCCCCTTTCTCCAATTTTACTTTGCGAAGACAACACACATGGGACACCTGGCCTCCCAAAGTGACAAGTGCGCATAAGAAAATGGCACATGCGCCTCACGAAGTGGCATTTGTGCCCAAAAAGTGGTAGCTGCACAAATATAGCAGAAAGTTGCCATAAACGTCCGTTTTAGAAAATTTTTGTGAAATACAAAATTGTACAGAATTGAATTTCCTTCAACCTATGCAGAGTTTGGGTCGTTTTGATAATATTATACGAAGTTATGGTCTGAATACCAAAACGGGTCCAGAACTTTTTAAGCCTGAATTGGCCCAATCTTCAATGTGAATAGGCCCGTGCTCCTTTTCTTCATTTAAATTCATTTCCAGCCTATTTCTTCAGTCCATTAAGTTTAGATCTATAAACACATCTCATGGGTCAAACTCCAGCTTCCTACTAAAATAGCACCGCCTGTAGCCCGATTGCGCCATTATTAATCAAAATTATCCTTAATCACCTAAAATCATGAAAGGATTAAAATTATTAATAAAAATATGAAATAAATATTACTAAGATACTAATTCATATAATTTTACGGACATTGAATATGCAATATTCATTACTTATCACACCCCCAAACTTACATATTGCTAGTCTCTTAGCAATACAAAACTAAAAATGAAGTAAAACAACTAAACTACTTCCTCTTTCGTGGGAGATTCGATTGCATTTAGCATATGCAACTAGCCTTTTAAACCCCTAGGTTACCCCTAATGAACGAGTGAAGTCTCGTGAGGATTTCTAGAGATGTTACCCACAAACATGCCAAAATTCCTGTTTCAAACATTAATCAAGACAAAGACTACAAAATGCAGTTAAAAGACTTGCATTCAAGAATACTTTCAAATTCCTAAATCCCATAATTCAAAACAATGGTTCTCAGACAAAATTTACATCAATCGCAACTCAAAGAAACTAACTCTAGCCCCCTCATGAAAAGTGAACTAGCATTTATCAATGTGGTTATATATATATGGTTGTGCAATGCCCAGGTTTATTAGACTTTCGAATTGATCCATGTAGCGAGCTTTCAACTTGTGACTCCCAAACCAAATGGCTTTAGGGCACCAGGTTTCAAGATACCCTGAAGGACCTAATAACTCGAACCAAAACAGCCACAAACCACATGATTTTTTTTTTAAAAGTGTAGCATGCTTAAAATGTTTATTCTCAAGGGATACCAACTTATATTCAGCACACATAATTGATACTCAAAGTCAAGTACAAACCCCACTAACTCTACTAGTGTGCATGTGAATTGTGAGAAGAACTAGAGTCAACCACTCCAAGTCATGTCAATGCAAATAACGACTTAAACCACTGCATTCAAACCATAGTTTTTAGAAATTTTACACATACTCTACAATTGCAAGTCAAGAACCTACATAAAGCATTAAACTCTTGATTGATGTTAAAACATCTAAACCGAAAACAAAACAACCTAAAAATAAATAAACAAACAAAAGTGTTCTTCCTTACCCCCAAACTTGAATCACACATTGTCCTCAATGTGTAACAAAAATATTAAGCATATGGTATGTGATAGAACAATATTACCGTGGTGGTAGAATTGTCAAAATTTGGTAAAGCATTCACATGACTAACGGTTGGACATACCCCAAACTTGGATGCAAGAACCTATCATAAAAAGAAAACACAACTACATACCACGCATATTAAAAGGAAAAAAAATGCAACAAAATGAAAAACAAACACAAAAAAAAGAGATAAAATGAAACTTAAAAAAAATAAAATAAAATAAACCAAAATTGAAAACAGAGGTGTCCAGTGGCTCCAAAAATACTCCTAACAATCAAAACTCACAAAAATGGAATTACAAACTCTATTTTAATTAATGCAAATATTAAACACAAAACTAAAACAAAAGAAAAAATAATAATAATAAAATGAAAATGAAAATGACAACACACTCTCTATCTACGGCTCTCAATGCAAGGTTCACCCTATACCACATCTCTTGAGGAGGTCTAAAATTGTCCCCCCTATTTTGTCTTTGCTTTCTTGAGCCATGCTAAAAATAATTTTGAGGCAAGAAATATCAACATTTTTATGAGGCCTCACGTAAAATGAATTAATTGAACACAATTCAAAAAATTCAAGAAAACATGATCCTTTACATTGTTCTTGACTAAGCATCTCATTATATTTAATTGGTTATTACTTAGTTCAAAAACAATAGAAAAAGTTAGACACACATTAGGACTCAAATAACTATACTTGAGTTCTTCATTTAAAGTTTCCGAGTCCAGATTAAGTAATGACTCCATAATGGGGGCATGATCTAACTTAATTGGTTATATTGATTCAATATTGGCCTTCCACGTTTGTGTGTCCATAAGAGGAACTGAATCCAATAAGGCATTCACCTATTCACACGCAAAATCAATATCCAAATCATAACCAAAATGAGCTAAACATGTTTTCAAAGGGCCTTCAAGCTCAACCCACATGTTTTCAAATAAAAAAGAAAAACAAATTAAAATAAAATTGAAAATTTACAAGTAACAATAAGTACAAAAATAACACAAGTGCATAAATTAAAATACAAAAACTCACAAGAGGTCCCAAAATTTCAGCTTATTTCCACCAATGTAGTAGCTCTTGTATCTATATTCAAACACTCAAAACACCTAAAACAAATTAAAAATAGAATATATACAAGTCCTAAATTATAATTAAACTAGACTAAATCTTTAAACTTAACAATGCAACCGTGATAGTAGTTCCCGGCAACGGCGCCATTTTGTTCGATGTGCAAAACACGATAAAATATTATGTCATAGTGTCGTTGTTGTTTTACACTTCGACAAAAGAGTATTTATAAAAACCTACAAATACTCTACTAAAATTAGTAAAGTGGTGAGTAGGGGTCGAACCCACAGAGACTGCGTTGGTTTCATTGTTAAGCTATCAAGACCTTGTCTAATTTAATTCAAAAAGAATTTATTTTATTTTTTTAATTCTAAGGTGTTGGCCCAATTTCAAGTTTTAGGGTTCTAAAATTTCAAACCCAAATTCCCGTCAAATCACCTAACGATTTCCCACCAAACTTACAGGGACTATTTGGGATAGCATGACCAATAGTTTAATCAGAACAAAAACCTTCAAAAATGACGTTTATATCCAACCCAAATCTCATGTGTGTGTGTGTATATATATATATACACATATATATGCATATATATCTGCCTATATACTCATATATACACGTATATACATATCAAAATTTATACTATAAAATTTCAAATTCGTAGATTAATTATGTTTAATTATACAAAAATCTTCTACATGAAATTAAGCAAAGATCCCAAATTATTAACCGTAATCATGCATAAACCTATATATATATATACATACATATATGCATGAAATCAAACAATTTAATTAATTATCTATGTTTATAAGTTCAAAGGGGAAGTGATGAGACTAAACTTGCCTTGTGATTTTGAGCAACATCACATTTTCTCCCTTTTCCCAACGTCTATCGTTTTCTCCTTGTCTGTGCATAGAAACCCTCTGTGCGTAGAAATGACTAAACTCTAATTTCTTTTTCTCTACTTTTTATTTTCTTTTCTAAAATAACTAAACAGAAATTTCCTAAATAATTAAAAATAATTGATATAAATATATTTAGCCCACCTATATATAAATATATATAGAGCTCAACCTGTTAAACATTAAAAAAAAAGAACATGCAACCCAAACCCACCTATTTTTATTTTAAAAAGTAAAAACTACATTTAAAACAAATAATTCACACACAATTAAAAGTAATCAACACTTAGCAACAATTCAAACATCCACATTAAACACATAAAAACAGGCATTGACAAAATTAATTAAAAAAATTAAATAATTAAAAACCCAATTAAATAAATAAATACCCAATTTAAATATCCTCAAATTACGGGGTATTACACTTTGCTTTCATGTTGTCTTACTATATTTGAGGTCCTTTTTTTCTTTAATGGACTGTCCTCCCCTTTTCCTATCAACCTTTCTGTCGCCATCGCCTTTTTCCCTCCGTACATCCAAGGCATCATCCGCATTCATGTACTTTTGGGCTTTTATAAGTAGTTCTGACATGCTTTCAGGTGGATGTTTAGATTTTGAGTACAAGAACTTTGAGGACTGCAGGCCTCCCATGAATGCAATAACTGCTACCTTGTGGTCCAGAGCATCGACCTGCAACATCTCCCTATTAAACTGGTTGATGTAGTCTCGCAATGATTCTCCCTTAGTCTGTCTTACGTTCAGGAGATAAATGGCAAGCTTCCTATGTCTTCGGATGGCAATGAAATTGCTTACAAACAATCTGCTTAGCTTTTTAAAGGAATGAATAGACGCAAGTTTCAAGCTGTTAAACCATGCTCAGGCATAACCTTTCAATGTTGTGGGAAAGACTCTACACGTGATTTCATCTAGTACTCCTTGGAGGTACATTAGAGCCTTGTAGGTCTCCAGATGGTCTAGCAGGTCCTTGGTCCCATCAAACTTTTCAGGGGTGGGCATCTTGAACTTGTTGGGCAAAGGACAATTCATTACTGCTGTAGTAAAAGGGAGGTTGGTTTGTTGGACCAGATCCCCCACTATAGCAGGGCATTTCCCTTTAATGGCATGGACCATACTTTCCACCTTAGCCCTAAGGTCTTGCGTCTCCATGTCGTAATAAGCAATTTCCCCTAGCTGCCCCAAATCTCCATAAGTACGAGCCCTAAACCCCAAATCCCCATGAGTACGAGCTCTTTCAGACAGAACAAGGTGAATGGGGTTCATCCCATCTCGGTCCCTTCTCACGTGGCTCAAGATTGTGTCGTCTAGCAGAATCCCACTGTTTACCCAACATCATTCCCTTCTGGATAGATTGGCCTAAGGTGGCTCCGTGACGACACTGGTGCCATGGGAGGGAGGCGTTACAAGATTGTCGCATTTTGTTGGAGTGCCTGAATTAGACTCTAATTTAGGTTTTAAACTTGGTATTCCAATGCTACGACACACTCCTGGTAGTTTGGGGCTCCAGGACGTACCCCAGGCAAGTCTCCCTTACCAGGGGGCTGTATGCCTCCTTCTCCTGTTGTAGGAAGATTGTGGCTAACATAGTCTGGGACGATGGGCGGATTAGGACCTGCAGGTGGTTCCTGACCGGCTGGCTGATGGTGTCCAGGAGGTCCAGCAGGACGATCCCGGCCAGCTAGATTGTGACTGGCTGGGGATCCTGGCCGGCTAGATGGTGACTGGCGGCGATCTCTAGCCCAGATCGTAGGTGCATCATGCTTCCTGTAGAACAGTCAAGTTTGATTTTGGTTCCTACAAATAGAGCCAACTGATGAAGCACAAATTCGCTCTCAATCTGATCAAATGCCAACTTGTAAAAGGACAACGAAAGGTAACCAGAAGGACACCAGTGTGGTGCCAACCGATTACGCTCCAATGCTTCAGTCAGATATCAAAAAGGATTTGAAAGCTGTAAAGACACTCTGAGGATAGTAATTACGTACCCAGTATATGGACTGTCCTTGTATTTATAGTGGTTAGTATAAGATCGTATCCTAGTAGGAGACTGGCCCTTCAGTTTCCCAGCCTTACCTGGAAATAAAAAAAGTCCTGGTCCAAGTTTACCTTCCCTCCACGTCATACAAATCACAATTGCTCACGTCATATGTTTTATAATTGGAGTCAAACACTCTATCATAAATGAAGGCAATTTCAAATTAAACTCCACCAAATTTATTTAAATTCTCCCAAATTTGGAACAAGTTCCACTTGACAATACTTACTATAACAACTATAACCATTCAATAAAAGCCCCGAATTCACACAAAAAATGCAGCCAGGAAATTCACCTAGATGTTATCTTCCACGTCCCAAATTTTCACCATGATCTGATAAGTAACGAAAAGTTGTGTCTATTTTACTAACTGTTGTTTGAGAAAAATCTAATCTGAAATAGAAACTTCAAACTATCATTTTCGATACTAGATGAACTCCTTTTGGACTGAAGCATTTTCAAAACATAAATAATCCAATTACCTTTGTTTCAATATAAGACCCAACTCAATCCGATGTGTAGATTGAGAGTTATGCCCAAAATACCGACTGTATGTATTGTTGGGAAAATCTGTGAATTTCACTTTTTTAAGCTTTCTTTAATGGTTATAGAGAGCACTAGAAACCACCAAATGTTCACTCGCATGACCTTTGTGGTAGCCACAAGTTATGATAGAGTGGGCTCCAAAAGAGGGATGAAAACCTACGAAGAAAAAAATAAGACAAAAGGTAGTCTTCAATTATATGTAAAATCCGCCCACCACTATGTGGAGAAGACCACACATTTATAGGCATGAGAGGAATCCGCCCACCACTAGAAAACCTAGTTGGGTTACCCCTTAAACTAGAAGTGCACAAAGAACCAGTAGAACTAGAACAGTAAAGAATCGTAATTGAATCAAACCAAACCATTCACTACAGTCCGGGTTCCAGTTCCGATTCTAGATTCATTAAGACCAAATCGAATTGAATGGTTATACAACGGTTCTTTGTAACCGAAACTGTTGGAACATATATATATATATATATGCTGAGAATCGGTAAATCAATCACAATATTTTCAAATCCCAATTAGGATGCCACATTTCACGAAAATCATATCAAACAAACTTAGAAAAGTTAACAAATTCCTTTTAAATTTTTATGTATTTATTATTATTAACTTTTAGTAATACATTCAACAAGTCTATTGTTCATTAAAGAAAACTAACTCCAGCACATATATCAAAATTTATTCTTCGTTTGGTTGAAAGGATGGAAAAATGGATGGAAGGGAGAGGGGGAGGATGGATGAGGCATTTCCAGGGAATGGATGATGTCTCCCTCACTTTTTGTTTGGTTGAATGGAAGAGATAATAGAAAAGATTGATGAAGTGACAACTGAATTTTGTTTGATTGGAAGGAAGGAAATGAGAGGTCTTATATCACTTTTACTGATATACCCTCATTAATCAATCATGCATTGTCCATGTATTAAAAAAAATTGACACTTTTTATGTATTAAAAAAAATAGTAAATTAAGGTAGGGTTAAAATACATAGAGGCTAAAATAAGTCATTTTGTAAATACATGAAAGTTGTTTATGAGAGAGAATTGCAGTAGGGTTAAAATAAGTCATTTTGTAAATAGATGAAGGTTAAAATAGGTATTACAAATTTATAGGTTAATCTTTCACTCTATCCTTCCTTTCTTATGCCCGATTTTGGATGAATAAAAAATTAGCGGTTATCAATGGTTAGAGGGATGCTTCATCCCTCCTTAATTCCTCCCTCTTTTTCCTTCTTTTCAACCAAACAAGGCAACCCTCTCATTTCCCTCATCTCGTCCATCCCTCCTCAATCCTTCCCTCCAACCAAACGGATCATTAATATATCAAAATTTAATATGCGTTGCAAAATATTATTGAATTTCACTTAATGGATCAAAGGATACATAAACGCAGACCATTAATTTCGAAAGAGCTTTTAAGATATTCAATTGCTTCTCAAACTCAACCCTAATAATTTGTCATGGTTTTAGTTCACACTGGCTACTTTCTGATATATGCCACTTTATATGCATATTATGCTCACACCAAACCACGAAGGGGTAATGGCAAGATGGAAGACTTGATCTAATTTGTTTGCTTAGTCATTGTTTGTTGAGTTTGTTATTGAGTAAGCTTTGAGCGGCATAGTGGGTGCTATTATTTTTCCTATTCTTCAGCATTTCCTGTTCTTTAGAATTGTTGTTATTTTCCCTGCTAGTTGTATGGCTATATATAGCCTGAATGAGTTCAATATAAAGGGGCAGTTTTATTCACTAAACAGTTCCCTCTTTCTCCTATTCCTTTCTTTATTTAAAATTCCATCGTATCAATGGTATCAGAGCCAGGTTCTGACCATAGACACTCGCGGCAAAATGAATCTAGAATTCTGCAATGATGTCAATGAAATCTTGGCACGACATGAGACCAGTTTTGATCAGGTGAACGCAGCCTTACAAGCGGTGTTAACCGAACTTCAAGCTCTTCGAGACTCCCGTAGCCAAAAACATTAGCCCTCCTGAAACTAACCCAATTGCACGTAACGAATCCTCACACCTACATACTTCTTGTTCTAATACTGTCAATAACCACCCTCATCAATACCTCAAGTTGTCCTTCCCAAAGTTTAACAGAGATGACCTGACTGGATGGATTTACAAGGCAGAACAATACTTTGATTTCAAGAACATTGCACCAGACCAACAAATTCGGCTGGCCTCCTTCCATTTAAAAGGCATCGCCCTGCAATGGCACAGGTGGTTGATGAAATTTTGTGGACCACTCAAGGCTGTACAACTCCAATTTGGTCCAACCGACTACGAGGACCCGTCAGAAGCTCTGACTCGCCTTAAACAAACCACAACCATAGTAGCTTATCAAAAAGCTTTTGAAAATCTTTCCCACCGAGTTGACAACCTACCCAAAAATTTTCTAATTGGTTATTTTATTGTAGGACTCCGAGATGACGTTCGCATAGACGTAAAAATTAAACAACCCAGAACCTTGGCAGATACAATAGGAGTGGCTCAACTAATCAAGGAATGCAACCAGTTGTAGAAGAGACCAAACCAGTAACTCCGCTCCCAACCAGCCTTTTTGACACCAAAGGCCTCAACCAACCCAATAGCTGGTGTGCTAGAACCTCTACCAACCCATGAACCAAAGTTCCAATACTCAACCAATAACCTTTCGCTGAATCACCAATCAAGAGGCACGAGAACATCGAGAGAAGGGGTTATGCTATTATTGTGATGAGAAGTTTGTTCTAGGCCATCGTTGCGAATGACCACAATTATTTATGATCGAGGATTCACCTCATACGAGCATCGAGGATGTCGAGGGCGTTCAACTAGAACCAGAACATCATGAACCTATACCTAAAATTTCTTTCCATGCAATTACAGGTACCGAACACCCACAAACCATATGTGCCATTGGTAAGTTAAAAAACAAGAATGTAATGGTGCTAATAGACGATGGCAGCACTCACAACTTCATTGATCAGGCTATCATCTCTAAGTTCGGGTTAACCGTAATCCAGGATAAGAAATTCCAAGTTATGGTTGCAAACCGGGAGAAGATAGAATGTGTTGGACAATGTCAGGCGCTCACCCTCACTATCAAGGACTTCCCAGCACCACCGACTACTACATTCTTCCTGTCGCAGCATGCCAGTTGGTATTGGGAGTGCAATGGCTTGTAACTCTCGGACCCACTGAGACAGACTACAAGCGGCTAACCATGAACATCAACGTGGCAGGAACTTCCCACATCTTCCAGGGATTGGGAAGGACTGGCATCAAAGCCTTAACTGACAAAGAATTCAATAGATTACACGGCACTGGGCTATTTTTTCAAATAATTCCTTCCAACAGCAACAGCCAACCAACTTCCTACCCACCTGAGATGGGTCAACTCCTAGCTAAACTCTTTCAAGTATTTGAATCACCTACCAGCTTGCTTCCAAGGCGGTCACATGACCATCACATTCCATTGCAGCCGACCACGGGACTAGTAAATGTGAGGCCATATCAATACCCTTATTAACAAAAAATTGAGATAGAGAAAATGGTAAAAGAGCTTTTGCAATCTGGTTTGATACGGCCAAGCCACAGCCCTTTCTCATCCTAAGTTCTGTTAGTAAAGAAAGCAGATGGAGCTTTGCAATTTTGTGTGGATTACCAAAGGTTTAAACGACATCACAGTTAAAGATAAGTATCCAATTCCTATTATTGATGAACTATTAGATGAGCTCTATGGCGCTAAATTTTACTCCAAATTGGATTTACGGTCTGGATATCATCAAATCCGTGTGCAAGAAGATGACATTCCTAAAATCGCATTCTGGACGTACGAAGGGCATTATAAGTTTATTATGATGCCATTTGGCCTCACTAACGCACTAACAACCTTCCAAAGTCTCATGAAAGACCTCTTCCGTCCCTATCTTCAAAAATTTATTTTGGTTTTCCTTGATGACATTCTAGTGTATTCAAAATCATGGGAAGACCATCTCACCCATTTGAAAATTGTTCTACAAATCCTATCAACTAACAATTTATTTGCAAAAAAGTCAAAATGTCAATTCAGAGTTTTTCAGGTCGAGTGCTTGGGTCATATAGGGTCTATGGGTTCCTCGATTTAGCAGGCTACTACCAAAAATTTATCCATCATTTTGGATGTATAGCAGCTCCTCTGACCCATCTCTTGAGCAAAGATGGATTTCAACGGAATGAGGCAGTAGAGGTGGCCTTAAAAGAGGCATTGACATCACCACCAATTTTACGCCTTCCCGATTTTACTCAACAATTCGTGATTAAATGCGATGCCCGTGAAATTAGACTCGGTGCAATTCTTACCCAACAAAATTGACCAGTGGCGTATTTTAGCGAAGCATTGAAAGGTTTGGCCTTGGCATTGTACACCTACAAGAAAGAAATGTTGTCTATCATCAAAGCAATCAAGAAATGGCATTCATACTTGCTTAGAAAACCATTTATAGTCTACACTGACCAAAAAAGTCTCAAGTACCTACTAGAGCAACGAATTTCTACACCAACACAAACACGATGGCTGCCAAAAATACTTGGTTATGATTATGAAATTGAGTATAAATGTGAGCCTGAAAATCAAGGTGCAGATTCTTTGTCACGTGTAGTTGAATTCTAATTTTTATCCATTTCTCAACCACGTGCAGAGTGGTGGCCAATGCTTCAAAAAGAAGTCCACCATGACTCATTTTATGAAGAATTATTACAAAAAAACTCCTCTCAAGCAGCCCACAAGCTACTGCAACGTGATGGAGTGTGGTTCAAAGGAGACAAAGTTGTTTTGAGCCCCACCTCACCCTTGATTCCGAAGATAATGGCTGACTGCCATTCGTCGCCAATAGGTGGGCACTTTGGGTTTCATAAAACCCTCGCCCATATCAAACAGAGTTTTTTTTGGTCTAATATGCGCCAGATAGTGAAGGATTTTTTGCAACAATATGATGTCTGTCAGCAGTTCAAAACTAATTGTATGAAGCTGACGGGGTTGCTTCAGCCGCTATCCGTCCCTACTCAAATGTGGACTGATGTCTCGATGGACTTTATTGAGGGGTTACCATCTTCTAATGGATATACTGCCATCATGGTAGTCGTCGACTGATTGAAAAAATATGCTCACTTCGTAGCCTTGAAACACCCGTTTACTGCTGTAATTGTCACCAAGGCATTTGTTGCCAACGTCGTTCGCCTGCACAGTATTTCAACATCAATCGTTAGCGATCGGGACAAGGTGTTTATCAGGTCCTTTTGGTGAACATTATTCCAGCTGCAGGGCACCTAGTTGTGTATGAGCTCAAGTTACCATCCCCAATCCGACAGCTAAACTGAAGTTGTCAATCGAACCATAGAGCAATATTTATGATGTTTTGCAAGTGACCAGCTACAGAAATGGCTCGATTGGATTCCCTGGGCTGAGTTCAGCTACAACACTTCAACTCACTCCTCCACCAAGATGACACCCTTCGAAGCTGTTTATTGCATTTTGCCTCCAAGTCTACTGGCTTATGTACCGGGCATTTCCCACGTCTAAGCAATAGATGAGTACCTGCGTAACCGAGATGCCATCCTTCTTGAGCTACGACATAACCTTCGATTGGCTCAAGATCGGATGAAATGTCAAGCGAACCAACACTGACGTGAGGCCTCGTTCCTTGTGGGAGATTATGTGTATTTGAAACTCCAGCCCTATAGACAGACTTATGTGACTTTTCGGGCCTCCATTGAGCTTGCCCCACATTTTTTTGATCCATACAAAGTCATTGAGAAAGTTAGTTCGGTGGCTTATAAACTGGATTTGCCTCCTAGTTCTCAAATTCATAATGTGTTTCATGTTAGTTTGTTAAGGAATCATTTGGGACCAGTCACTCCAACATCTACCCAACTTCCCCCTGTCTCGGATACTTCGACTATCCTTCTACAACCTGAAGTCGTCTTAGATAGACGTGTGATCCGCAAGGGTAAATACCGCCCAAAATCTAAAATCCTGGTGAAATGGGTCGGTGTACCAGCAGAAGACGCAACCTAGGAGAATGAGTGGCGTTTCACCAAGTCATATCCTGATTTCATCCTTGTGGACAAGGATCCTTAAGCGGTGGGGAGATATGTGCCACTTTACATGCATGATATGCACGCACCGGACCACAAAGGGGTAGTGGCAAGATGGAAGACTTGGTCTAATTTGTTTGCTTAGTCATTGTTTGTTGAGTCTGTTATTAAGTAAACTTTGAGCGGCATAGTGGGTGCTATTCTTTTTCCTATTCTTTAGCATTTCCTGTTCTTTAGCATTGTTGTTATTTTCCCTGCTTGTTGTATAGTTATATATAGCCTGAATGAGTTTAATAAAAATGGGAAATTTTATTCACCAAACAGTTCCCTCTTTCTCCTATTCTTTTCTTTATTTAAAATTTCATCGTATCACTTTCTTAGACATATATATTCTTAAATATTTTTTATTCTTTCTTCTTTTTAGATATCTAGGTAACTTTCGAAAGAAAAAAAATAATCTCATAGCATATTTTAACAGTCTTAATTATTTTTCTTTTTCCCACTTGGCTTCATTTTTGCTATATTTACCATAGACATATTCTATTCTTTGTCAAAACTAGCGCCGACTATGAAATACGAAAAATTATACAATACTTCAAGGGTATTGATGATATGACATTTTCGATAAGTGAAAGTTCTCCATCTCTTTTAAAAATTACTAATTTCTCTACAATTAAAGAAAAATTGAGGATTTTCAATTTTCAGAAATATTACATCATTAGTATTTCTAGAATATTGTGTACTTTATTGTGAAATAGAAGTTGTGAGAGCCCACCACTGCCATGTGATGAGCCCCACAGCCTTGTCTCATAGCCGGTGTCAATTTTTTGAAATGAATAGCATTGATGTTAGACTCAAAAGTTGATCTCACATGCATTTCAAACTTATGTGCATACATGTGATAGGTAGTTTGTGTGTGTGTGTGTGTGTATTCTACTACTAATTCACTTAGGATTTTGAATTTTCATCTTCAATTTCCTAAGTCTACCTATAGTCTTCTTGGCAACTATTTTCCAGTATATTACTTAGTGTAACACTTTGGAATTGGGTAGCCCGTAGCCTAATTCCACAATCACATGCAATTCCAAAAAATATTTCAAAACTCAAATGACCGTGGAATGATATGTATGCTCTTAGTTTGTTTTTTAGCTTAGCTTTGTTGTTTGGCTCGAGTTCTTGTTAGACTTTTGCTTTGAAAGGTTTTGGCATTACAAGTTATGGTGATTCTATTGCTTCTTCAATTTGCTTTGAAGATGCTGTGGTGGAACTGCTTCTTTTTTTTTTTCTTTGTTGTGTTCTAGTTCTTTCTTTTATGTTGTTCTTAACTCACTTTGTTGCTTTGTTTGGCCTTTAACCTTGTAGTTTCTATTCTGGCCTGCTAAGGCCATCTGTAGCGGCCTCTTCAGAATTTTGCTCTCTAAATTAGCCACATAAGCTTTTTTCAAAGCCACATCAGCAGCTTCTACTCTCTAGATTTTGGCGCTACAGCAGCCTCTTCGAATTTTCGTTCTCTAAAAATTATATATATACCAACAACTATATTTTTCATCATATATAATAACTCATCATGAATTATCATAGATTAAAAACAATTAAAAATAACTGAAACAATAAAATATCCAAGCCTAAATTAAGTAAATAAATAGGTTATGACATCCTTTGTCGCATAGATTTCAATATCTACCTTTATCGCATATAAATCCACTCTTGCCCTTCTGGTGTTGCATTGAATTTGAATCTATTAACATGATCTCCTTTTCTTTTTTCGATAATTTCTCCTTAATCTCCAATTGTCTGGTCTTTTCTTTCTCCTCAATCTTCCGCTGTCTGGTCACTCTTTCTCCTAAATCTCCAGTTGTCTGGTATTTTCTTTCTCCGTTTCGCTTGCCTCTCACATCATTTTCGCATTCCAAAGATCTTCGATACCGTCTCAATACAGGATTTGATGTCATTAAAATTGTTTAAGAATGAACTACGTATCGAATTCGAACCTTTATTTTTATCTCGGCGCTATTAACCGTTTTTCTTTCTGGTGGTCGTTCAAGCGGTTGACATTCCTCAACATCAAATGAATCATTTTCCCTGATGTTTTGTGAAGATTCAATAGAAGTTGAAGTTGGTGGTATAGCTACATGACTAGATATAGTAGATGGCATACCTACATCATTGTCGAATTCACTCCTCTCTTCTACTGTTTGTTGTTGTTCTTTCCGTCTTGTTCAGCACAACGTAGATGTCATTTACTGATATTCTTCACAATATGCCAGTAGCTGTCTAGAGTGAATTCTTTGCCACATTGTGACTTGTAGAGATATTTTGTGGCTATCATCTACAAAAAGAAATTTAGAGTAATTAGAAGTTGAATGTTTAAAATATTTACGAGTTAAATTTAACACGGTAAAAAACTCACCATATCTTTATTGGGATTCTGAAATATTATTAGATTGTGACTGCGAAAACAAACCAATATTGTTTTCGTCAGATGAATTTTGACAACAATTCATCGGTTAGTTGGGAGTTATAGTAGAATGGTAATCTCTGATCCATAGAATTGAAAGAATATAGAAATAAAAGCTAAAATAGAACAAAAAAATAAATGAAGCTCGAAGGCGTAGAGAACAGAGATGAGTTGGATGTGGTTTGGATGGTGGTAGGAGTGGGGGGTATTTATAGAGTTGAATTTTTTTTTTTTTTTTTTTTAGCTTTTTTAAAAAATATAGCCATTATGGCACTGTTTGTGTCAGCCAAACAGTGCCTTCTAATGGCATATTATAATTAGGAGAAAAAAAAAGTGAAAAATAATTTTTAGGTAAAAAACAAATATATATATATATATATATATATATATATATATTTTAAGTCAATATAGGCCTTAGGCACTATTTGGGTCAGCTAAACCTTACCAAGGACTATATTATTTATTTTCTGATTTTTGAAAAAAAAAAAAAGGGACCAAAAAGTGAAAAAAAAAAAGTTTTTAAGGTAAAAAACAAAAATTGTAATTTTTTTTAAGCCAATAAAGGCCTTAGGCACTATTTGGGTCAGCCAACAGTACCTAAGGACTATATTATTTATTTACTGATTTAAAAAAAAAAAAAAAAAGAGAGACCAAAAGTGAAAAAGAGTTTTTGGAGGCAACTGGTGGTCCAAAAAGGCCCTTACTGTTGGACCGTTGCCCCTATTTTTTAAAAAAAAAAAGGTCGTTGCAAACGGCATAGTTTTGATATATATATATATATTTTTTTTAACTAAGACTCAAAAAGAGCAAACAAATTTTGAAAAAAAATCAGGCGAGCATGGGCCAGCAAGGAGGCCCGCGAGAGGAGGTGGGCCCACCTCACTTAAGCTAGCCGGCTGTGGCCATATTTGGCCCAATTCTCGCCAAACCAGCCCCCTAAGGCCTGTTTGTTGTTTTTGTTCCGGTAAGCTTTGGTTTGCTTTGTAGCCTCTGTTTTTGTTGTATAAATTCTTATTTGCCAAAAAATCTCTCTCATGGATGAAACAATACTGGGTAATAGTTTTTGGGGATCTTAAGTACTAAAATAAATAATCTTAGCTCAAATGTAGCAATTGTTTATGAATAGTCGTTTATCCGAATAAAAGAATTGGAATTGTAATTCAATTCCATACGAATTTCAAAATTGGTCCAAACAATGAATTTAGAATTGAATTTGCTGAATTCTAATTCCATGGAATTCCAATTCCATGCAACTGAGGGTTTTTTAGCCCCCAAGGCATCCAAAGAAAGCCTAACATACTTTGTAAAGTATTCTTTGCTTGCCCACACAGAAATCAATTTCACTGAAACATGTGAAGAAGGTTGTGAGTTGATTTCTCATAAATCTAGAATCAGTCTAGATTGAAAAACACGAGTCTTCAATAATTATTCTAGGAGCTCTAGCCGCGTGATTTTGGGAAATAGATTTCTCTGGAGGATTGCCAAGGCAAGAGAAGTTTTCAATATAACTAGGGATGTAGAAGCATTATGAGTGAAAACTAAACTGGTATTTGTTTTTCTTCTTCATTTTGCTTTCCATGTTCAACAAGGGTAAAACTTTCAGCATTATCTTCAGTTTTACTTTACTATATAAAGTTGCATGTGCTTTACCTATAGTCATGTTTGTAGTGTCAGCCATAGCTACTTGATACTCCTCCTCATTATCACAAGAGTTGTATCTCTTTGGTAGACATAACTGGTATTTGCTATGTATGCTATGTATGTGATGGTGAGGTCTGAACACAGGATCTTGTCTGTTCTGATATTATGTTAATTACCGTATGCTCTAAAAGCTTAAGCTATTAGAGAGGGTGTAACGTTAATATATAAGTCCTCTAACACTATGCAATCTAGTTTTGCATAGAATTCATTAAAAGTTTCAATTTCAACCATTTTAAAGCTTACAAACTTAGTTGTAAGCATTTTAATCTTAGAGACTTTTACTGTAGTTTCACCTTCATGTATTTTTTTCCAAGATTTTCCAATCTTCCTTAGAGAATGTGCACATAGAGATTCTATTAGATTCGACTTAGAGGAGACTACAAATATAGCTTTTAATCCTTTAAGGTTACACATCATGGAGGAGGAAGTTTAGTCAGCTATTGGAAAAAATTGCAACATTGAAGGTAAAAAAAAGAAGATAAAACACTTCCTAGGAGATGTAGTCTGAACAAATTTCCTACAGTTAAAAAACTTATCAAAAAAATGTATTTTAGTAGATGAGATTTGCAGAAACTATGGATTAGAGGAAGAAAGAAGAAGAAGAAGAAGAAGAAAGAGAGGAGCTTATATTGTGCAGGTGTCCTGTTGCAATAAAAAGTGTGGAAACTCCCCACCCACCCCCTCGACCGAATAATGTATTTACAAGGAAATATAAACTCAAGCTGGAGAACATGGTGGTCATAGGAGGAGGATGGAGGAAATGGGGATAAATTAAAATGTTTAGCAGCTTCTCTGTTGTGCTAGATATGGAAGGCCAACAACTGGTGAAGCAGAAAATGAGATAAAGATACTTCAAAAGTGCATCTTTAAGTCCAAAAACTGGTGAAGCAGGTGGAGGCACAGTTGTTAGAGATTAACATGGAAGAATCCACACAGCTAAAACTTGTTACTGGTCAAATGTACATACCAGTGCTTATGCTGTAGAAATTCTAGCCTTGAGAGAGGCAGTGATTCATGCTGCTTGATGCAATCGTTGCGGGGTGATTGTTGAGGGATACCCCCAAACTACTGTCAAGGCAGTTTAATGGAGATGGAGTAATCTGTAGCAGTATGGTATTGGTAATTTAATATATTCTACAAGTGTGTTGAAGAACTCTGGTGTCTCAGTTTGTTACACTCCAAGGCAGTGTAATAAGGCGGCCAATGCCTTGAGGCAGTGTGCTTTGAGATCAAAGAGTTCAACCGGTGTATTTAGTAGGCTTCCATATGTATTACTAGTAATTCTTCACTTTGATTGTATTCCCTCACTCATATTATTATCTAAAAGTACTTTCTACCTTTCAAAAAAGCCCCAAGCAAATAAGTAATTTGAAAGAGCATTACAAAGCAGTTCCGTAGTTGTTGGTTAATCACAATTACATCCCAAATTTTCAAACATCATTCGAGCAATAAGAAAAAGTAAGTCATTTTAAAGAAGTTGAAGCTTTAAGAGGCTTACATGTATTTTGTTTGATGAAGTATTCTAATAGGAATATAGCATTACCTAGCAAATCTAGTAGTGCTTGCGGAGCTTGCTTACAAACTCAAAAACACGGTTTTTAAAATAATTCTGTGGATTCTTTTTATTGAAATGATCAAGAGGATCCATATGAATGCAAACTAATGGACTTTGTTCATGTTCATGACTGTAAGCCACAACAGACACAATCTTTTGAATATATAGTATATTCTAATGTGAAAATCATTAACAATGCCCAGTCTCTACCTCCTCTGCCTTCTATAGAATTTTCCTGAAATTTTTTCGAAAATTTTTGTTACTCCAGTGGCGAAAATGCAGATTGAAATTGTAAGAGAACATAAATGTCAAGTAACAATAAAACTGATTCAGTTACCTCAAAAATTTCCACCGTCATTCCTTAGATGTAATAGCCAGCAAGCTTAACGCACCAACCAGTAGATACTGCAAAAACCAGGTGACATTATATATCACACCACATAGTAATTGATCCAATTATGGCTTCACAAGCATCATTCGAGCTTGTCAGCTCCATTAGCCTTAAATAGTTCTTAGTATATGCTGAGAAATTTAGGTAATGCTTTTCAGCAAACTATTCTATCTGTCAGGTATTGTGCATTCCCTTTTGCAGATAAATAATAAGAACAATATTAACAATAATAATCAATCAACCATGTGAAAAAAAAAAGGAAGATTCATTTCACGAAGAAAACTCTAGCCAATAAATAAATCTGCAATGTATCACACATGAGATTACAAAAATTAAGAAATCTAACCTTGATTATGGGTCTTTCCTTCATGACTATAGTCACCCAACCAACATAAGGAAAGTACCTAAAAAGTATTGAAATAAATAAAATGAAACAAGTAATGGAAAACATAAGTTAGAGAGAGAGTATAATCTTCTAAAGTCCATCATCCATTTAAAAAGTCCATAATGCCATAGAAGTGGGAAACAATTGATCCACTTCAATTTGACTTGCAAATACATGGCACGAGTAATTAAAATTGGTTGCTGTGAGAAAAAAAAAAAGAATCCCTGTGGATAGTTACATAAGTCAAAATTAGAGTAGTTCTTTGAAATTTTAAAATAGTTACAGATGAACAGAAAACCACAATCCAAATAAATCATAATTTGACAACCAACAAATGGGCTAAATTATTGATAGCATTTGATTCACAACAAAGTCATAAAATTCTCCCTACCCTATCACTCTTCCCATGATATGATTTCGTTCAAGCCATAGTTGACCGTCAGCATATACTCCATGTCTGTCATCTATGGGATTATCGTCCCCTGAAGAAATCAGTAATCACATTTACCAAGAAATAAGTATGTATATTAAAATTTAATTAGAATAAATATTTGAAAATCAATTGGAGACTAGAAATATTTCTTATTGCTTTATAGTAATGCCTTCTGAATGAGATACAACTGCAGCAAATAAACTCATACAAAACGACATGACTAATGAACGTGAACCATGGTTTGTTGAAAAACTCATTGCTGCTAGATGTAATATTTAAGGCACTGAATATGACTAAATATGAGAAAGTATATAAAATTACCCATAAAACATAACATAGGATCAATAATTACATAATGATAAAACAATCAATGAAGTGCAGAATATCCTTCATTTTATTTAAAATTTTTGCAACCTGGAATGACCATCAAATTCGCTTTTGTATGTTAGATATATAGCACCACAAGAGCACATGGTTTATGTTATGTTGTGGCCCGAATTTTGTCTCGGTGTAGGACTCTGTGTGGCCTTAAGCCACCAAAGCCACGGGGGTCCGAGGACAGCGCACCCGGGAAACGGATTAGGACTCTCTTGTAACCCGATATATAAGGGCATCTAAAGGTTTGGAGTGAGCGAGAGAAAACATTGAAAACGCAGAAAGAGAGTGAGAGAGCGAGAGCTAGGGTTTGGGGTTGGAACTTGTAATCTCCTGATTTTCGTACAGTGAAATCTTTTACTGGATCTTCGCCGTGGACGTAGGCACATCACAGAACCACGTAAATTCCTGTGTTCTATGTGTTGTGCCTGTTTCGTTTTGTGTCGTATTTCATGATTGTGCTTGGTTCGCGACAGTTTTTCACAACAGTTTATGAATTTTCAATTTAAGTCAAGATGACTGACACAAGACATCAATTCCACCGCTGATGATCCAAAAAGGAACCCTACTCGTGCTCTGTTAAACCACAAGGTTATCTAAACATAATAAATCTTTGTCTAATTGATTTTATTTAAAGGATAGAAATTCACACCAACATCAATTTAATCCCATCTAATCCTAATGGACCCCTACTTAATTTATGATTTAGCCATATTAATAGACTCAGCCTCAAATGTCTAACCATTCAAGGGGGAACATATCTAAACTCCAAAAACAAGAATAAAAAAAAGTTTGATTATTACGTCATGACATTGTATCTCTTTGAAAGCTTGTTATACATTGCTATTTGCCCATTCCTCAACCACTTAAGCTTTTCAAGAAAGTGCTTGTCTAACAATCTCAATGCTAAAAAAGATAAAATAAAGCACCTAAAGAACACAGTGTTATAGAAACATATATTGCACTACCAGTCACTCAAATATAGGATCGTTTTCTATATTTGGCGCCACAATTTCTGTTGGGATTTAGTGTGCACTTTAAGCCAATTTATGATTGTATTTGACATTTTATCATTAATAGAATTTGTTATTTTAGTTGGCATGCTTTACATACATATATGGTGAATATTTTGTATTAGTTGATTCTAGAGTTGAGTCAAGGTTTCCATTGACTATGTAATATGATTTATGTGCATATGCAATAAGGGATATGCATAAGAGATATACATCATAGATATTATAATCATCTTCATAAATTAGTTCGCATTCATGATAGAATTGAACACTTTATATGTAAGAATGTAACATATAGGTTTCTATTTATGGAACGACTTATCTCAGTCATTATAAGTAAAAGCACTTGTATATGTTGATGTGTACGACACATTGAACAAGATTAAGGATAAGTTATAAAAATAACGATAGCCGTCACAGTAATTTCTCCTTATCTGTGTTATAGCAATTACTCTTAAACCTGAGAGAGTAATGGACACTTGTCTTAATTAGTAGTTGATTTGATTTACTTCGGTAGACCCAGGGTCTAAAATATGATTTTGGGTAATCATTAATTATAGGCATTGGAACATGTATTCTCAAGATGTTATCTATGCTAGTTCATTTATTATTGACTTGATTAAGTTTTGATGAAATGTTTTATTATATATTTATTTATTAAATATATTATTTTCTCAAAACAATTTTTTATGTGATCAAACGGAATTAATTAAGAAGTCAAAATAAAGGATAAATTAGTAATTGGATTGATGGCTTCACATATCTAATATCTAATTTTGCATAGAGGGGTAAACTTGTAATTTAACACTGTGACATTTATATTTTATTCATTACTTGGACTAGTCAGCTATTTTTATTTAATGGAATTAAAAATAGTTAATGGGTTAATTAATTAGGTCATGGGGTTGACTAGTCCTTTAAGAGGCCCATTGAAGCCAAGTTCTGAATAGGCCCAACTAGATCCCACTCGTAGCCTAACTTGGAGAGCAAGCAAAGAGGTTGAATGAAGTTGTTTGGCTTAAAGTGTGCCTCAGGGGTACAATTGTAATTTTCTTGTGTGCGGGTGTGCCAGGACTTTTAGTCCAAATTTGCGACTAAGCTGGCTTTGGCCGAGCTGTTGAGAGCCAAGCAAATATTCCTGATTGATATGGCCAAGATGGCCCTATAGTCTTTTCCTATCTAACTTTGGCGATTGTGGAGTGCAGGAATGATCCTCTCATGGTCTTTCCCTTTCTCTGGGCGTGTTGACTTTCTTGAAGTGTTATTTTTGTATTTTTGTTGTTTAAGTAAACAAAAAAGAAGTGATGACCAAATAACACTTTAAGATAAATGTAACCATTTCATCATTAACACTATGTTAGCAAATGAAGAACAGGTACAACTTCTTGAGTATCAAGGCAGGTATAGCAGGGCGTGCTTTGATGATGATCGGACGTTCAAACTGCAGCGTCGATGGAAGAGGTGGCGCCCCTTGTTGATGTGATGGCTTGGAACATCCTTTGTGTTAGAGCATTAAATACTCTACTTTCCTTTTCTGTTTAGACTTCCTAGCTTGTCAAATCTATCTTAGAGCATGCTTCGATACCCAACATGGCGTAGCTTCCTCTTTTCATTGAAAGTGGCTCAGGCGAAGCTCTCTTGCAGTAGGTGCAATGTGTCGATGTGGCCCTTGTGCATTGGTCTTGGTTTGCGTCGGCCATGCATGCCCAATGATTTTACCCGCGGACCCACTTTGTTGGTTGTAGGACCAAATGCCCAATTTGGGTGCAAATAGAAGCAAGCAAAGAGCAAGGGAGAGAGTGGGGCGGCCAGCCCTAGGGGGCGGCCCACCATGTCTCCTCACTCTATACATATCTGTGTTGTGGTCTTCTCTTAATGACTTGCGTACTCTCAAGAGTCAAGTCTCAACATAAGACATATTCTCTTCCTAGGGTTTCTATATCTCTTTGAAGCCTACTCTTCAAAGCTTGCAGCCTCTTCATCCAAGGTCATAGGAGTGAAGATTTGGGGGAGTTTTGCAGCCACACAACCTGTTCTTCACAAGCTAGAAGGATTGAAAATTTCTGATTCGGATTAGTCTGCGCACCCCGCACTTGATCATCTGGTCATAACTTCTTTGCTACTTGAAGTTTTGACCTAATTTCAGTGGCAACTCGAAGAGGATTCAAAAGCTGCTGTTAGAAATAAAGAAAGAGAATTGTATTGATTGATTTATGAAGAATACATAAAAGCCTATTTATGGGCACATAATCTTGGAGGCTAAGTAAACTTAGGAGACAAGAAATCCTAGTCCTAGATGGTTTAGAAAAGGGTATAAGAAATCCTAGGTGGTTTGGGATAAAAACAAAATAGTAAGTAACATAATATTAAATATATTATCTAACAGCTGCCAATCTGAGAGTTGAAAACCCAGATTTAGAGGTCAAGAACCTTGTCTGCCGAGCCTGTGAAGTTGTTGTTCCTGCTGTGGGAAGAGTGCAAAAAAGTTTTGGAGAGGAAGAGCTTAAAGTTTTGAAGTAAAGAATTCTTATAGTTGGCAATCCTACAAGTTGCCCAAAGGTGAAAATTCTTCTAACCCACTCATATAATTGATTCACTATAATGGGAAACGTTTTTAAGCTTCCGCAAAATAGACCCGTTTTCCATTAATTTCCATATCACATAGTTCATGTCTATACAACAAAGCTTGTCTAAAGCTAAAGTCAAATTTTCCGACGTTATGTATATGAATATTCATAAAAAAATTGTTTGCCAACCTTCCATAGGTTTTCTGAAATTTAGCAGTTGTTGCTGCAACATGACAATGAATATACATACTGGGGAGAAGCTGATGCCACATCTGTCTTTATCTCTTCCTAAATAATCATCTTGTTGCCTGTCAATGACCTAATTAGATTCTTTTAAATAGTCATTCTGGGTGGTGTAACAGCTCAAAACTTGGCCATTTATTATTGTTGAAGGATTTATATATTTAAGTTGCACCCTCTTTAACAGTTTAAGCTTTTGGAGTAGATGGTTATTAACATGGTATCAGAGCCAAAGGTCTCGTGTTCAAACCTCACTGTCACCCTGATAATTAAAATTGAAACACGTTTTGGACCAAAAGAAGGCCACACGTGAGTGGGGGGCGTGTTAAAGGATTTATATTTTTAAGTTGCACCTTCTTTAAGCGCAGCTTTTGGAGTAGATGGTTGTTAACAATTATCTTCTTCACTATACCACTTTTTTGAACCCCACCTCCCCTAAAACCAATCAGTAACATGCTCAACAAAGAAGGGCAGAAAAGATAAATAAGATGTTTAGTATATCATGGAAAAGATCAACTTAAATATGCAATGGCATTTTCTCCTAGGAGCAAATAAGTGACTATGGAATTCATTAACTTCCTCATAAAAAAACAGATTAGTTTTCTTGTGGCACTTACACTAGGAATTTTAAAATGTAGGCCAAAAATTACCAGCATTCCTTCAGTTCTCAAGTCTCAACAGCAATTATATGTCAACGTTACTCAGCAGATCAATGGTTAACATAATCAAATAAAATAAGTCAACCTATTCCTTCCTTTGAATGCCCACGTAAAAATTTCAATTGAGGAACAATATATGTTAATTATCAGATAACACTTTTTTTGGGTAAGTAATTATCAGATAATACTGATTTCACATAAATCTTTTAACACCCTAATTAATTAAAGGAAGTTATAAAAAGAGCTCCATAACATTACCTTTTGTGAGAATGTTTATTTCATCTGTATTTCGTTCATGGACCTACAACAGTAACAACGCAAAATGACAACCAATTGAAGAAATCACTAACAATACTACTTGCTTGAGAATGCAATCATGTTAAACATTAAAAACTGTGAAAGTTGTTCATCCAGCTGTTATTGCAAGAAAATAAGTGATGCTCATTGTGAAATTAAAGGCACACCATAAATATTATTAGCTTGGTGTTTAGGGGAAAAAAATTATTATCTTGGCACCTAATAACTGATTGATAGGCAGTCAACCAGAGATTCAATAATAAATTCTCTGCTTAAAAACGACTAAAGAATATCAATATGTTCACCATAAGGTATGTTGCATTCCTTAAAGATAAATCCATTTAATGCATTTACATACACAGATAAACATACAATTGAGACATAACCGATCAATATAACATGGTGCAAAATAAGAGCATCTGATAGTTGGATATAAAAATTGATTCAGCTGAGATTCTAAGAGAAGAAAGAAAGGATAAACTTTTGACCAAATATAGCTTCCTAATAGAAGATCTAATTTTTAAAGGAAAAAACCTCCATCTGAAGGGAACACTGCTAGTGTTCACACAAATTTCTAGTCCAATAGTAATATCCATGTACTGATGTAGTGTTAATTCTTCTTTCAAAAACCATATCTCTGCATTATAGATCTTTATAGAACAATTCTATGTTAATCAACTTACTACCACAACTCCATGACTAGCTGAGAAGACAACTTTTGCATAGCATACGCAGCTTGAACTTTGCAGTCAGAGCACTCAAGATATTAGGCAGCTTCAACTTTACTATCAGAGAACCTTACTCTTTCTAAAGATTTATACCGTCTGGATATCTATAAGGAATCCAATCATCGATATAAATTAAAAAGAGAAAAAAATAAATAAAGAAGATAATCTACGAGGTGTATTTTGGTCAAACAAAATCAGTTCCCAACTTGAATAGCTGGCTTAGTAGGTACGTCAGTGTACTGAAACATAATGATCCAGGGACCCAGTGACTGGCCAATTCACATAATATAGTCATTAACTAAGTTATCTTTCCATAAAACCAGTTTAAGAACAACTATTGGCATACTCAAGGAACAGTTGCTCACGTGTTGCTGCGAATCAATTTATAAAACATGTGAAATCTATAGGAAAACAATAGTGTGACACTCAACCCCAAGTAGTTCCATCTCCTTCATGTTAACAATAAAATGCTTCATTACTAATTAAAATGTTGTAATGGTGAAAAATTTGCGCTGTTGTTAAAACTTGTATCAAGGATAATGGTCAGAAATGGAAATTGCAACAGCCAATTCTATAATTTTCAGTTTTTCTTTTCTCTTCTTTTTTTTTTTTATCAAATTTTCAGATTTTCATCTTTCATTCTATTCGTCACTTACATTCTCTCTTAAAGTTTTAGTAAGCTTCACCTTGATGTGACTTCGAGTGAGTAGTTCTTCATTACCATGCAAGCAAAGAATTCTGCATTTTCGTCCAGTGACATGTTTAGAACTGGGACTTCAAAATACAGCAGAGAAAGCAGGGCCATTTATTGTTCTTTCAACTCTACAAGTTTTTTTTTTTCTTTTTGATAAGAATAATGGAAAAGAAACAGTGAAACTGTATATTATATTTAATAATTGAACAATGCATAATGAGCCTATTTATAGGCATACAATCTTAGCTTCTAAGTAAACTTAGGAGGTAAAGGTATTATGGTATATGTACAATTGTGTGGTGTACAAGTAATCTAATAGTCCCCCTCAAACTCAAGGTGGGTTATATGAAACCAGATTGAGTTTGGAGACTAGATCACAACAGCAGTCTGGTGGATTAGATTTTGTGAAGATATCTGCTAGCTATTCTTTAAAAGCAATAGACTGCAACTGTAAGGTATCCCGAAGAAGATGATGACGAATAAAGTGACAATCACTCTCAATGTGTTTGGTGCACTCGTAGAAAACATTATTGTGTGCTATCTGAACTCAAGAGGTGTATAAGCAATCTTACTGCCAATTATCCCAGCTCGAGAAAGAAGATCTAAAGAGTATTTCGCCTAGGTGAGATAATAACCGTGAGAGGCAGTAGTGATCTTGTGGAATTTCGGGTATGCAATCAGAGGAAATCTCAGATTGCATTTCCTTATTTATTAGTTTCCAAAATAAATAGAGGAGGATAATTAGTATCCAAATCTCCATGATTTATGGCTAAGTCATCTCCTTAATTTATGGCTTAGTCACTTCCGAGAAACAAGGAATTTCTATTTTTACTTCCTACAATCAAGGAGTTGAGTTACCTAATTGTGTGGGTATCCTCTCCTATTTATTCTGGTATTCTTGTCTATCCTATAACAACGATGTGAGAAGAATTTTCTCTCATATTTTTTCTATAAAGAAATCTGTTATATTTTTCTATATGGTATCAAAGCAGCCTCTGAATCTCCAAGAATTTTGATGATGGTCAAGTACGAAATGGCCTCTGATAAGAGCAGCACCTCGGACGCCTCTTCCGGCTCTGAACAGATTTCTCACAGTGGCCATGGCGGATCTAAAAGTCTCATGTTTTCAATAACTGGACACAAACTGAACGGACATAATTACCTTCAATGGGCTCAATCGGTAATGATGTTCGTATCAAGGAAAGGAAAAGATGACTACCTCACAGGCGCTACTGTAACCCCACGGAAGGAAGATCCAAAATTCCGAACCTGGAGATCTGAAAATAACATGGTAATGTCGTGGTTGATTAATACCATGGACAATGAAATTGGGCAGAATTTCATGTTCTATGGAACCGCATAAGAAGTCTGGGATGCAACAAAGGAGACGTACTCCGACAACGACAATATGGCAGAACTGCTAGAGATTAAAAGCAGTCTTTATGATTTCCGACAAGGGGATCTCTCCGTCACACAACACTATAACACTCTTACCCGTTTTCGGCAACAATTGGATGTCTTCGAAGAACTTGACTGGGATTACCCTGGAGACGCAGCCAAATACAGGAAAATAGTTGAGAAGGAGAGAGTCTCAAAATTCTTACTTGGTCTAAACAAAAACCTTGATGAAGTCAGGGGGAGAGTGTTCGGGATGAGGCATTTGCCCTCAATCCGAGAAGCTTTCTTAGAGGTGCGTCGAGAAGAAAGCAGGAAGAAGGTCATGATGGGAAATCAAAGCACTCCAAGCACTGCAAATATTCCAGAAAGTTCAGCTCTTGCAACTCGTGGAATGAATCCCACCAGTGACAATTGAACCCGCAAAGGCAAGCCTTGGTGTGATCACTGTCACAAGCCTGGACATACCAAAGAGACATGGTGGAAAATTCATGGAAAGCCAGCCGACTGGAAACCAAATAGACCATCTCAGGACAGAGAAGGTCGTGGTCAAGCAGCCACTACAAATGACCAACCAACAACCGAAGCTGCACCCTTCAACAAAGAACAGATTGAGATGTTGCAGAAGATGTTCAACCAACTTCAGTTAAGTTCAACAATACCAATCATCAGCACAGGTTCAGTAGCACAAAAAGGTACATTCCTAAGTGCTCTTGGAGCCAAAACCAAGAATCTAACTTCATGGATTATTGACTCTGGAGCATCTAATCACATGACTAGGGATGCTTCCTTATTCCAAAAGTGCAACCCGTGTTCTGAAAAATACAAAGTGAGAATAGCAGATGGTTCTCTATCCACTGTGGCTGGTATTGGGTCAATTAGCATCTCAAAGACCCTTGTATTAAATTCCGTGCTATTGGTTCCTAATTTGACCTGTAACCTTTTATCCATTAGCAAAATTACTAGAGATATGAATTGTGTTGCTAAATTCTTTCCCACACATTGTGAATTTCAGGACTTGGATTCGAGGAGGACGATTGGCAATGCTAAGGAAAGTGAAGGGCTCTACCTCCTCAAGAGTGATAATCAACTTGGAAAACAATCTCGAAGTGCTCATAGTGCAGAGAGTCAGTCTATTATAAATTCCAATTCTGTTCCAGTTTCCAATAATGAAAGTGCAATTATGTTGTGGCATTTTCGATTAGGTCACCCAAGTTTCATGTATCTTGAAAAGTTGTTTCCTTCTTTATTATTAGAAAAAACTCGAAGTCTTTCCCGTGTGAAATTTGTCAATTGTCCAACCATACTCGAAATACTTATCCAATTCAACCATACAAGGAATCACAACCATTCTCAGTTATACATAGTGATATTTGGGGACCCTCTTGAGTCAATAGTATTACAAGAACCCGATGGTTTATCTCTTTTGTTGATGATCATTCTAGAGTTACCTGGATATTCCTTATGAAAAAAAAATCTGAGGCAGGACCAATCTTTAAAAAATTTCACTCAATGATCCAAACTCAATTCCTTGCCAATGTTCAGATTTTCAGAACGGACAATGCCAAGGAATACTTTCATTCTATTCTTGGGGATTATCTCCTTGATTATGGGATAATTCATCAGAGTTCTTGCATACACACCCAACAGCAAAATGGGATAGCTAAGAGGAAAAATCAACACCTATTAGAAGTTGCTCGTTCTGTCATGTTCACAAGTCATGTCCCAAAACATTTCTGGGGGAAAGCTATCCTTACCGCTGCCTATCTCATAAATTGTATGCCTTCAAGAATCTTGAAATTCCAAACTCCGTGCCAGGTACTCACTCAAGTCTATCCTCAATCCAGACTCATCTCGTCCTTGCCACTAAAAGTCTTTGGTTGCTCAGCGTTTGTCCACATACCTCCACATCAAAGAAGTAAACTAGATCCCAAAGCCATAAAATTTCTATTCCTTGGATACTCTCCTCACCAAAAAGGTTACAAATGTTACTCTCCCACTACTCGGAAGTTCTATAACTCAATGGATGTCACCTTCTTTGAGAATCAGCCGTTCTACTCCAAAACTCATATTCAGGGGGAGAATTCCATAGTGCCAGAAGAATATCAATTTTGGCAAGATGTGGATACCCCATTTGTACCTTCCACCGACTCAAGTTCATAACTCCACCACTCTTCCAAATGTGCCTATTCTAATCGAGTCAACACCCGAACCATCCGTTCATTCTGAACCCACTCCACAAAGTCCTCAGGTTCTGACCCAACAAGGAAAATCAAGGATATTTAAATGGATTGTTTATTCAAGAAAGCAGACCACTGCTCAAAGGGAGGTAGATCAACTCACTTTTCCTGAACAGAACCAAGCCTCCACTCCAAATTCAGTCACTCCTACTCAAGGTAACACAAATTCTTATCCTAGTAATGATCTTGATATTCCTATTGCTCAAAAGAAAGGTGTTAGGTCATGCACTCGGCACCCGATCTCAAACTTTGTGACATATGAGAGACTGTCTCCCTCCTACCATGTTTTTACCTCAAATCTGTCCAGCATAGATGTTCCAAGCTACATACAAGAGGCTCTAAAGCACCTTAAATGGAAGGAAGCAGTTGATGAAGAAATTCGGGCTCTTGAGAAGAATGGTACTTGGGAACTCACAGAACTTCCCAAAGACAAACAACCTGTGGGATGCAAGTGGATATTCAATGTTAAGTACAAGGCTGATGGAAGTGTTGATTGATACAAGGCGAGACTGATAGCCAAGGGATTCACTCAAACTTACGAGATCGATTATCAGGAAACTTTCGCCCCAGTCGCTAAGTTAAATACAGTGCGGGTACTTCTATCCATAGCAGCCAATTTGGATTGGCCTCTACACCAACTTGATGTCAAGAATGCATTCCTTAATGGAGACTTGGAAGATGAAGTCTACATGGAGATTCCTCCTGGTTTTGAAGACTCAAGCAATACTAACCTTGTTTGCAAACTAAGGAAATCTCTTTATGGCCTTAAACAGTCACTAAGGGCTTGGTTTGAGAGATTTACTATAGCGGTCAAGAAGCATGGATACACTCAAGGCCAATCAGATCACACCTTGTTCATCAAAAAATCTCCTGAAGGAAAACTTACTATCCTCATTGTATATGTGGATGATATTATCTTGACAGGAGATCATGAAGAAGAGATAAGACTGTTTAAGAGTACTCTTGCAAAGGAATTTGAAATCAAGGATCTCGGTGCACTGAGATATTTTCTTGGCATGGAAGTGGCTCGTTCCAACAAAGGCATTTTCGTCTTTCAGCAGAAGTATACACTAGATTTGCTCAAAGAAACAGGTATGCTCGGTTGTAAGCCTTCAGATACACCTATGGACCCTTCCAACAAACTTGACCTGAAGGGAAGCTTTACTTAGGTTAACAAAGGGAGGTACCAGAGACTAGTCGGTAAACTGATTTACCTGTCCCACACAAGACCAGATATCAGTTTTCCTGTTAGTGTGGTTAATCAGTTTATGAACAACCCTACTAATGAGCACCTTGAAGCAGTTTACAGAATTCTCAAATATCTCAAAAAGACTCCAGGGAAAGGGCTTTTCTTCAAAAAGGGGACAAACCGTAGCATGAAAATCTTCTCAGATACAGGCTG
Organism: Cornus controversa; assembly: GCA_026545225.1. Lineage (NCBI taxonomy): Eukaryota > Viridiplantae > Streptophyta > Magnoliopsida > Cornales > Cornaceae > Cornus > Cornus controversa. The sequence continues at coordinate 104,738 of JANPWI010000013.1, forward strand.
GGCTAGATCCCTAACTGATCGCAAATCTACCTCAGGCTACTGTTCCTATGTGTGGGGAAACCTCGTTACATGGAGAACTAAGAAGCAGTCAGTAGTAGCTCGAAGTAGTGCCGAGGCCGAATTCAGGGCTATGGCTCACGGAATATGTGAAGGAATGTGGCTCAAAAGACTCCTAGATGAACTGACAACTCCTACTGAAAGCCCAATAAAAATGTTGTGTGACAATCAGGCTGCTATCAGGATTGCGAAGAATCCGGTTCACCATGACAGAACTAAACATGTTGAAATTAATCGTCACTTCATCAAAGAGAAGATCGATCAGGGAATCGTCAAGATGATCTATACTCCTTCAAGTCTCCAAACTGCAGATAACTCACCAAGGCTCTCAACCGAGATTACTTTGAGGTTCTTCTTTCCAAGCTAGGAATGATTGACATTTACTGCCCAGCTTGAGAGGGAGTGTGGAATTTCGGGTGTGCAATCAGAGGAAATCTCGGATTGCATTTCCTTATTTATTAGTTTCCAAAATAAATAGAGGAGGATAATTAGTATCCAAATCTCCATGATTTATGGCTTAGTCACTTCCTAGAATCAAGGAGTTTCTGTTTTTACTTCCTACAATCAAGGAGTTGAGTTACCTAATTGTGTGGGTATCCTCTCCTATTTATTCTGGTATTCTTGTCTATCCTAGAACAACGATGTGAGAAGAATTTTCTCTCATATTTTTTTTATAAAGAATTCTCTTATATTTTTCTATAGATCCTGTTGTGAAAAACTATCACGAACCAAGCACAATCATGAAATACGACACAACGAAACAAGCACAACACAGAACACAGGAATTTACGTGGTTCGGCGATGTGCCTACATCCATGGCGAAGATCCGGCGAAAGATTTCCCCATGCGAAAATCAGGAGATTACAAGTTTCAACCCCAAACCCTAGCTCTCGCTCTCTCTCTCTCTTTCTGCGTTTTCAATGCTTTCTCTTGTTACTCACTCCAAACCCTTAGATGTCATTATATATCGGGCTATAAGAGTCCTAATCCGGGTCCAAAACCCGCAAGCGAAAAAACAGGTCATAAAATTTTTCGAGTCCTGAGACAATTCGGGCCACAATATAACAAATCTCCACCTTGGCTCGAATTCCACCAAGCTCCGCACTCCCAGCTACTCCTTTCACCTCTTTTGCATGCCCCTAAGGGCCTTAGCAACTGTAAACACCAATCAAGCCCAGACAGTGTCTGAACTTGATAGTAGGAATGACTTTAGTCATCATATCTGTCGGATTCTCCGTTGTCCCAATCTTCCTCACTGCAATAGCACCCTGTGCAATCACATGTCTGATGAAGTGCAACCTGACATCAATATGCTTGGTCCTCTCATGGAACATCTGATTCTTAGTCAGATGTATAACACTCTGCCTGTCGCAAAATACAGTCAAATCATCTTGCTGCAAGCCCAGATCACTAACCAAGCCTCTAAGCCATATAGCTTCCTTCACTGCTTCTGTGGCAGCCATATACTCAGCCTTTATAGTAGACAATGCAATTGTAGATTGCAAAGTCGCCTTCCAACTGATCACACTTCCACAAAGAGTAAAGATATACCCTGTCAATGACCTCCTCTTATCAAGATCTCCAGCATAATCCGAATCAATATATCCAAAAACACTCCCAGACGTGTTGCTGCCTCTATCATACGCTAATCCAACCTCTGCAGTGCCTCGCAAATACTGCAATATCCATTTCACAGCCTCCTAATAAACCTTCTCAGGTTTATCCATGTATCTGCTCACTATACTAATTGCATGTGAAATGTCTGGCCTAGTGCACACCATAACATACATGATGCTACCAACTGCACTAGCATAAGGAACACGAGACATGTGCTCCACCTCCTCCTCAGTCTGTGGTGACAATTCTGCCAAAACTTTGAAGTGGGCTGCCAATGGAGTACTCACAGGCTTTGATGCTTGCATACCGAAGTGTTCCAGCACATTCTCAATAAATTTCTTTTGTGACAAATACAATCTGCCCACTCCTTTGTCTCTGTAAATCTCGATACCCAAAATCCTCTTCGTGGCACCTAGATCCTTAATCTCAAATTCACCACTAACTGAGCCTTCAACATGTTGATTTCTAACATGTTTCTGCAAGCTATCAACATGTCATCAACATAGAGCAACAAGTACAAATACGAACCATCTGAGAGCCTCCTGTGATACACACAACTGTCGAACTCACTCTACAGTAGCCACTCCCAACCATAAAGGTGTCGAATCGCTTGTACCACTGTCTAAGAGACTGCTTCAGCCTATACAAGGACTTCTTCAGTAGACAAACATGGTCTTCCTTTCCTTGAATCTCAAACCCCTCAGGCTAATGCATATAAATCTGCTATTCCAACTCTCCATGCAAGAACGCAGTCTTGACATCAATATGCTCAAGCTCCAAGTTATGCAAAGCAACCATAGCAAGTAACACTCGGATTAAGCTATGTTTCACATCAGGAGAGAAAAATTCATTGAAGTCCATCCCTTCCCTCTGTGTATAGCCTTTTGCCACCAAGCGTGCCTTGAACCTCGCATCTTCCACTACTAGAGTTCCTTCTTTCTTCTTGAAGACCCATTTACAGCCCACAATCTTCTGACCCTTAGGCTTCTTGACTAGCTCCCAAGTCTAGTTCTTATGAAGAGACTCAATCTCCTCACTCATGGCAACAGACCACTGTGCAAATACCTGCTCATCAATACTCTTTGCCACACTAAGTGCATAAGCAACCGAATCAGCATGTGAAAATCCATACTTTTGAGGTGGCTTAATCGCCCTTCTCGGTTTATCTCTAGCCACGTTGTACCGCTGCAATTGTGCATCTTCCTCAACCTAGAATTGCACCTGCTCATCATTCGACTAATCAGGAACACTCTCTAACTGAACCTCTGATAGCACCATCTACTTACTGACACCGTGAGCTCTAGCTTAATCAACTACCTCCTTCTGCGGAGTAAGCATTGTAGACTAATGAAAGGTCACATCTCTGCTAACAAGTAATTTCTTTCCCAAAGCATCTGGGCACCACAATCTGTATCCCTTGACCCCAGGCTCATAACCAAGAAATATGCACTTCTTAGTCCTCAGTTCAAGCTTCCCCTTATTGACAGGACACCCAAATATTCTCATATTACTGTAACTAGCAGGAGAACTAGACCATACCTCCTCCGGAGTCTTCCAGTCGATGGAAACAAGTTGTGGAAACAGCTTCAGCCCAGAACACTTTGTCTAACCCAGCATTGGACAACATGCAACGTGCTCTCTCCAATAGTGTTCTGTTCATCCATTCTGCAACTCCATTTTGCAGTGGAGTTTTCCTCAGTGCGGTGTCTCACAATCCCGTGAGTCTTGCAAAACTCATTAAATTCTCCATCACAAAACTCCAAACCGTTGTCTGTCGTCAAGCACTTTACCTGTTTTCCAATCTGCTTTTCAATTAAGGTCTTCCACTGCTTAAATGTGACAAAGGCCTCATTCTTGTGTTTCAGAATATAAACCCAAACTTTTCGAGAAAAATCATCAATCAACGTCATCAAGTATCTACCATCAGCATGTGAATTAACCTGAGAAGGACCCCAAAGATCAGAATGGATATAATTCACTGTGCCCTTGGTCCTGTGAATTCCCGTATTGAACTTCGCTCTACACTGTTTCCCAAAGACACAATACTCACAGAAATCCAGCTTTCCGGTTTTCTGACCACTAAGCAATCCCTGCTTACTTAGAACATCCATCCCCCTCACTCATTTGCCACAACCTGGTAGTATCTATATCCGAATCCGAGGACGATACTGCAGCAGAACCTGTAACTATGCAACCCTGCAGAGCATACAAACTATGTTGCTTCAGTCCCTTCATCACCACAAGAGCACCCTTTGAAGCCCTAATGACTCCACCTTTAGCCTTATAACTACAGCCGATGGAATCCAGCTTACTCAGGGAAATCAAATTCTTCTTCAATTCTGGAACATTCCTGACATCAGTCAGTGTTCTCACTATACTGTCAAACATCTTGATTCGAACTATACCGATACCTACAACCTTGCACGGCACATTATTCCCCCATCAGAACTTTCCCTCCATCAATGGAACGATAAGAGGTAAACCAGCCCCTGTTAGGACAAATGTGATAGGAGCAACCCGAATCAAGTATCTACTTATTACTAGAGCCACGAGCAAAAATTGTGAGAACACTAACACCATCTGAATCACTACCCTCTACAACAACCACCCCAGTGGCTTCTAAGGATTTTCCCTTTCCCTTTTTACGCTCCGAACAGTCTTTCCTGAAGTGCCCTTCCTTGTGGCAAGTGAAGCATTTTAACACATTCGATTTGTTCTTAGACTTGGAACGACCTCTGCTGCCAGACCGTCCCTTCTAATTCGTTCTCCCTCTAACAACCAAGCCCTCTACTAAACTTTCTGTATTGCCCTCAAACGTCCTTCTCTGCAACTCCTTAGAATTCAAAGATGCATTCATGTCTTCCATGGACAAATTAGTTCTGTCATACATCGTTGTATCGACAAAGTTCTTGTACAAGGGTGGTAGAGAACACAACAGAATTATAGCCTGATCCTTATCCTCTATTTTAACATCAATATTCTTTAAATCCATAATGACAACATTAACCTTGTCAAGGTGGTCTTCTAAAGACAAACCTTTCGGCATCTAAAGAGTGAACAACCACTTCTTTAGGTACAAGTGATTCGCAAGAGACTTCGTCATATAACGGGATTCCAACTTACTCCACAGCCCATCCATTGTAGTTTCTCCAGAAACTTCTCGCAAAACCTTGTTACTCAAGCACAACAGAATCACACTGCGTGCTTTCTCCATAGCCTCATCTTTCTGATCGTCCTTCCACTTTTCTGGCAGTGCATCATTTTCCTTCAGCGCCTTGGATATCCTATGTTGAACCAACAGGGCCTGCATCTTAACCTGCCATAGGTTGAAGTTGTTCTTGCCGTTAAACTTCTCGATTTCCATAAACTTGGTCGACATCCCAGCTTAGAACTGAAAGCTCTTATACCAATTTATTATGAAAAATTGTCGCGAACTAAGCACAATCACAAAATACGACACAAGACGAAACAAGCACAACACACAGAACACAGGAATTTACGTAGTTCGGCAATGTGCCTACGTCCACGGCGAAGATCCGGCGAAAGATTTCACTATGCAAAAATCAGGAGATTATAAGTTCTAACCCCGAACCCTAGCTCTCGCTCGCTCACTCTCTATCTGCATTTTCAATGTTTTCTCTCGTTACTCACTCCAAAGCCTTAAATGTCCTTATATATTGGCTTACAAGAGAGTCCTAATCTGAGTCCATAACCCACAAGCAAAAAAATGGGTCATAACATTTTTCGGGTCAAAATCAGGGCGCAATGCGACCTGGGCCGAGACAAAATTCGGGCCACAATATAATAGATCTCTAGACCAAGGAAATAGCTGAGAGGTCCAAGATCTTTCATTTCAAACTGATGACTGAGAAACTATTTGAGCTCTTGAATACCCTGCAAACATCTTCGATAACAATCATATCATCAATATAAAGTAAGAGAAGAATGATACCACAATGATGAATAGAGTAGAGTTATAAGAGCTTGCAGAGTAATCAAAGCGAGAAATGGTGGAGCTGAATTTGGTAAACCAAGCACGAGGCGTCTGTTTAAGTCCATACAAGGCACGATGGAGTCAGCACACCTGATTTGGAGAATGAGAAAAACCTTGAGGAGGCTACATGTAGACTTCCTCAAGCAAGTCACCACTAAGGAAGGCATTCTTGACATCCATCTGAAAAAGATCCCAGTGACAAGAGGTAGCTACAACAATAAGAGTGCGAATTTGCATCCTATAACAGACTTTCCAGAAGCCAAAATAACCAGATCCTATGTTTGAGTTTTCGCAAGTGCATCTAACTCTTTTTTCATTGCTTGTTGCAATAAAGGGTTAAAGGATGCCTCATGAAAGGTATGAGGTTCATGTAAAGTTGCAAGAGTATGATAGCAATGAAAATCACTAAAATATGAAGGTGGAGCTCTTACCTGGGTGGAAAGGTGAAGATCCAAATCAATTGTTATCAGATACCTCAAATTGGACATATGATCGGGACTCAGTCAAAGGAGGCTCGACTGCTTTTATGATTCGAAAGGTTGAGAATTAGGAAAAAGAGGCCCGACTACTTCTCATGATTCTGAAGGTTGAGAATTAGGAAAAATATATGCAGAAAATGTCAATGGAGGAATAGGAAAAGTATTATCAGGAACATTGAATTTAGACAATGCATGAAACATCTTGTCCCACAAAACAACATAACAAGAAACTCTGAGTTGTTTAGAGAAAGGATCATAGCACTGATACCCTTTTTGTTCAAGTCCATAGCCAAGAAAGCAACAAAGTTAAGCGCGCGGTTGTAGTTTAGTGCGTTGATAAGGTTAGAGAAGAACAAAATAGGCACACCCACAGACTCTAAAATGACTATAGTTAGGAGGCTTGCCATAAAGGCATTTATAGGGTGTTTGATTGTGTTGTTCACCCTAGAAGGAGGCAAGAATAGAAGCAAAAAGGACAAGTGAATGAACTGAGTCTAGAATATATCAAAGTTTGCACTCAGCTCAACCATTCTACTGTGATGTGAGTGGACAAGAGGTGTGAAAAACAGTGCCATAATGTTTGAGTATTTGGACAAATTCATGTTGCCAATATTCCAAAGCATTGTCAAAACAGAATATTTTAATGTTTTTTTAAAAAATGAGTTGCAATCATTTTAGCAAAATCACGAAATATGTTAAGCAATTCAGAACGATTTTTCATTAAATATATCCACATGAACCGAGAGAAATCATCAAGGGATATGACAAAATATCGTGAACCCCCCATGGTAGGCACAGGAGAAGGTCCCCACACATTAGAATGAATAAGATCAAAAGGAGTAGAATCAAAAGACTCACTCTATGACGACCCATTAGAAATTGGTGAAGTCGGAGTTGATTACGATACTCAAAAATTTTCTTAACCTTAGGAGAATGTTCCTATGATGGTTCTGAGAGAGCTAATTGATTCCAAATAAAATTCATACAAGCAAAAAATTCATTAATGCGTTGACTTGATTCTGGCTTGAGATTTTAGAGTTGGATCATAAGCTAATGTTGAGTACCATCAGAACTGGAGTATCGAAAATCAAGCATGTCCCAGACTTTCTTAGTGTTGGGTTATTTCACCCACACGTGAAAAAAAAGTGTTGTGTATGTGGAGCGGTTTTGCTAGTGTGCAGTGAGTTTGGTTTGGTCTTAGTCCCAGGTGTCAACTGGGGTTGGGTTTGAATTAAGCCCAATCAGGTGGCATCATTGGTGTGGGTGCACTTTAGGGTTCTCTATGTGGCGTATATATAACGGTGTGGTTTTTGGTATTTGGGTGTGTGTGCGGCGTAAGAAAGAAATCTCTTTGTTGGCCCCCCTCCCATTGTTCTAGCCATAAGCTATGGCAGCTCCGGCTTGCAACCACAGGGGCCCACCCTGTCTTAAGAATCTTGGTTTTAAGAATGAGTGATTGCCAGTGTGTTGGTTTTGGGATATAACAGTGTGTTGTTTCGTTATGGGTCTACGTGCGGAGCAGGAACGGTGGTTTAGGCAGTGATTTCTGACGGTGAACTATACAACAAGGAGAGAGTGTTTTCGCAGGTCCTATAATAAATAAAAGCCAAAAAAAACGTCACGGCACAATTGATCGATTTGGTTAGTTTACTCGGAAAGAAGATTAAACTTGAATTGAGGGGCACATAGAACATCATTTAATTTGAACTGGGATGAAAATGAAACATGGCTGATGTGAAGTCCCATTTAAAAAAGTAACAGATTTATTACTTGTGCAAGGAACAAATTTAGACAAATAATGCATGGAACATGTGATATGATCAGAAGCCCCGGTATCTATGATCCAAGATGTAGGTGAATAAGAAGAACGACAAGTGGGCATACCTGTCAGGTTTGTAGAAGGTTAGGAATTACCAAGATTGCGAATAGAGAGAAGTTGTTGCAACTGTTCATGGGTAAGCTGAGCCATATTGGCTGAAGAAGGAGCATTTTCTTGACTTTTGTTTGAGCCCAAAAAGGTTGAAGTAGCAATAGATGAAGTTGATATAGTTGATTCTTGCTTTTGAGGATACCCATGAAGTTTACAACACTTGGCTTTCACATGACCATCACGACTGTAATGGTCACAATCAGGTCATCGAGAGGGTCTATTATTCCTTTTCTTGTAAAACAAGAGAATAAACCTTGCTAATTGATGGAAATGGGTCCTGTTAACAACCATCTACTCTAAAAGCTTAAGCTATTAGATAGGGTGTAACTCTAATATTTAAATCCTTCAGCACACCCCCTCACGTGTTGTAAAACAAGATAATAAACCTTGCTAATTGATGGAAATGGGTCCTGTTAACAACCATCTACTCTAAAAGCTTAAGTTGTTAGATAGGGTGTAACTCTAATATTTAAATCCTTCAGCACACCCCCTCACGTGTGGCCTTCTTTTGGTCCAACACATGTTTCAATTTTAATTATCAAGGTGACGATGAGGTTTGAACACAGGACCTTACCTACTCTACTACCATGTTAACAACCATCTCCTCTAAAAGCTTAACCTGTTGGAGAAACTGTAACTTATATATTTAAATACTTCAATAGGTCCATAGCAAGAATCTGACTTCTGATGGCTGAAAATGAGTCAGTTAACCCGATTAAAAACTGATAAATGCGTTCTTGTTGTTGATACTTTGTTAGTCCCTTTATGGAACCACATGTACAATCTGGGATAGTTGCACACGATGCAAGTTCATCCCAATAACCTTTCAATTTAGTAAAATAAGTAGTCACAGAGAACTGCTCTTGCAAAGTATTGCAAATCTCACATTTAATGTGGTAGATTCGTGAAGCATTACTTTGGGAAAAACTTAGAAGCATTACTTTGGGAAAAATTTCTTCCAAATTTTTCCAAACATCTCGAATTGTTTCAGCGTAGAAGAAATACAGAATAGAAAAAATAAAGAAGAAATGTGTAAAGGCTTGAATGAGTGTATTTAATCACCCATTCACAGCTTTGGTATTTATAGATGAAAAGAGCACATGCTAAATATTACAGGAAAGGAATTAACTAAAAACACTTCTATGCCTAAATATATGCGTAAATAAAGTCAAATACCATGATTCTAGACTAATCATATCTTAGCTAAAATGGTAAGTCAAATCTCATGATTCTAGGCACATATCTTGGCTAACGCTCTCCCTCAAGTTGGTGCATGGATATCTGAGATGCCCAACTTGGACAATGGATCCTCAAACACGACCTTGTTGAGTGACTAACAGAGTGCAAATAACTTGAAGATTCAGTGAAAACAACTGAAAAGCAATCAATAAGAATGTCTCCTCAGACAATAATGTTGTCTCCTCAGGCAATAAAATGTCTCCTTAGGTCATATTAATGTCTCCTCAGACCATTCCCAAGTCCAAAAATAGACTTTTTTTATTTTTATTTATTTATAGGAGCGCTAGCCACTTACATATAGCCGGACAGCCTCCTTCTCAAGCTTCCATGACTACCATTCGTTTCCTCCACAGTCCCTTCACCCTCCTCAGGGGCATCCTTCTTTGTAGTAACCTTCTTCTTCCTATTGAAGTCACCAATACCAATACCGACCATTCTCTGCGACCGGCAGGCCAATGGAGGAGACGAAATCACAACAGCGTGAAACCCTCTTCTGCAATTCTAGCTCTGATACCAAGAAGAAATACATAATAGAAAAAATAAAGAAGAAATGTGTAAAGGCTTGAATGAGTGTATTTAATCACCCATTCACAACTTTGTATTTATAGATGAAAATAACACATGCTAAATATTACAGGTAAGGAAACTAACTATAAACACTGCATATTCTATGCCTAAATGTATGCGTAAATAAAGTCAAAGCCCATAATTCTAGACTAATCATATCTTGGCTAAAATGGTAAGTCAAATTCCATGATTCTAGACAAATATCTCGGCTAACAAGCGTATATCACTCTGTGTAATTTCCGGTATGATTGAGTTCAACAACCATGATAGAATCATGTCATTGCAACGGTCCCAAAGGCTTATTGCAGAATCTGGTGTTTTGGGTCTTGGAATGGTCCCAGTGATAAAACCTAATTTGTTTTTGGCTGAAAGTGCCATTCCCATAGCACATCACCATGTAGAATAATTGTTACGACACCATGTAGAATAATTGTCTCCCATCAAGGCTGAGAAACAAGAGCAATACTAGGATTATCAGATGGATGGAGATAATATGGAGATTTGATATTCTCATGAGAGAATTTTGAAGATGATGTAGAAGGCATCATGAATAATTGTGTAAAATTTGATCAGAAAGAAGATTTTTTGGAGTAACAAGAACAAATCTTTTACAGCTCTGATACCATGATAAAGAAATTGACAATGAAGAGAGATGAAGAACAATTGTGTATTTGATATTTTGTACACTATATTTTACATGTAAGTGTTGGTTACAATTTATACAACAAGAAGACCAAGAGAACAAACCCAATCCCAAGATTGTAGGAGAAATCCCAAGATCGTAGAAATCAAATCTCATCCCAGTTGTAGGAAATTGCAGTATTTCAGCCTTATAACCTGGCTAATATGCACAAGTGCCCCTTATAGGTACTTGAACCCTCAACCTTTCATTTGGAAAGCAGAGGAGATGCCACTTTAACTAAGCCCTTGGTTTTTCAACTCTTCAAGTTGCAGCAAGATTAATTATAATGAATACCTAAAGGAGTGTTTCATCCTTTAGTTTATAAAAAAAAATAAACTAACAATATCTGCTGAGAGAATCAGCTAAAAATGTAAACTCGGTAAATCCTTCCTTGCAAGGTAAATCATGCAATTTGACATCAACAGTAGTAGCTATAATCAAATCCGGACTTAAAAGAATGAAAATCTTCATCTAATTTACACACACCTAAACACACACACACATTTATATAAGCAAAAGGACTAATGAAACATGAAAATCAGAACAAATGACACAAATAGAAGATATTAGGAAATTACCGTGATTACACGATGAACAATTGGGATTTCCTTTCCCTAATGATAAAAAAGAATGATAAGCATCAAGTGAAAAAATTTACTAAGAAGTAAAACTTACGTAAATAGTAAGGAGCACCAAAACGGAAGGAAATGGAGGAAGTAAATGCCAGTTCTTAACTAGCACTTTAAATGGTGGACCTAAAACATGTATGCAACAGAAACAGGAAAAAAGAGAAGCACAATGCTGTTTGATTGCCATTCATACTTCAGAAAATCTGAAGACAGCCACCAATATTTAAAAAATTGCATCACATAAGTAGAACCAGCATACTTCATTTGAAACAAAATTAGTTTAACTTAAGTTTATCACCTGAAGAATGAAAAGAAAGTATTATAAAACCAAAAGAGAGCATTTGCCTCTTAGGGGCCATTTAGGATAGGTCTGTGTCAGATTGGCTTAAATATAAAACTTGTTTCAACTTTCTCATTTCAGGACAAAGATTATGAATAGATATCCACTGTCAACTGCATATCAAGTTACTAGCATTATTTTAAAGGAAAATGCTCTTCCCAAAAAAAAAAATCAATAGTTCATATCTGACCTTATTTCTGCACCTGAAAAAACTAATCTAGTAAGGCTAAACTGTCTCTTTAACATTTTTACCCAAAAAAGACTAACATAAACTTTAATAATGCTGGGAGTAAAATTAACAGATGCTCTACCTGAACTACGCTTGCCCCATCATTGTTGTCAGTGTGCCATGAAAGGAATCAAGCCATATCCCAACTGGTTTGGCTTAGAATATGACACATAATGTATGCAAATTATTATTAAATTTTCCATACAAGCAACTATAGAGAAATTACAATATAAATACATGCAAATACATGTTAAACATATTGCTGATGCACGTTGACCTTTTGTGTGCTAAAGGCTCGGTGTCATTATGTTAATAAAAAATGGCTCGGCGGTATGTTAACGAATTGGTCCACTACAGAAACGAGACTTCATAAGTTCAGGGACTTGAGAACGGAACAAAAAACGGGGAAACTCAACCGTCTTCCGAAAAGGGATGCAGCTATGTTGAAAAGACAATTATCTCACTTGCAAACATATCTGGGCGGGATTAAATATATGACGGGGTTACCCGATATTGTAATCATTGTTGATCAGCACGAAGAATATACGGCCCTTCGAGAATGTATCACTTTGGGAATTCCAACAATTTGTTTAATTGATACAAATTGTGACCCGGATCTCGCAGATATTTCGATTCCAGCGAACGACGACGCTATAGCTTCAATTCGATTAATTCTTAACAAATTAGTATTCGCAATTTGTGAGGGGCGTTCTAGCTATATAAGAAATTCTTGATTAATAATAAGATAAATAAATGACTTTTGAAACTCCATAGATTTATGGAATCGGTTACTATTTATGAATCTCAAAAAAGAGATAAACATAACTGGGGATATTATGTTATTAATTGGTATTCAAAATATATGATTCAAGTAGACAAGTTGAGAAAGAGATGGTTGAATCAAAATAATTTCATTTAAAGTTCTATTTCTGTCAGAGGGCAATATGAATGTTCTATCATGTTCTATCAACACACTAAAAGGTTTATACGATATATCCGGTGTGGAAGTAGGTCAACATTTCTATTGGAAAATAGGGGGGTTCCAAGTCCATGGCCAAGTACTTATTACTTCTTGGGTTGTAATTGCTATCTTATTAGGTTCAGCCACTCTAGCTGTTCGGAACCCACAAACCATTCCGACTAGTGGTCAGAATTTCTTCGAATATGTCCTTGAATTCATTCGAGATGTGAGCAAAACTCAAATTGGAGAAGAATATGGTCCTTGGGTTCCCTTTATTGGAACTATGTTTCTATTTATTTTTGTTTCTAATTGGTCAGGAGCTCTTTTACCTTGGAAAATCATACAATTACCCCATGGAGAGTTAGCCGCACCCACGAATGATATAAATACTACTGTTGCTTTGGCTTTACTCACGTCAGTGGCATATTTCTATGCAGGTCTTACCAAAAAAGGATTAGGTTATTTCGGGATGCTTTCATCAGGAAACTCATTAACAAGAAATTTTCACACATAATGACTTGGTGTTGTAAAAGCTGGCAACTTTATACAGATGTCACAATTTATCGTAGAGAATCACCTTCAGTAAATGAGACACTAATTGGAAACATTAACAAATTGATCAAACCATTGCCTTATACGTCCTTCGGCTAATAGTTAGAAAGACAACAAAGATAAATATTAAAGGATTGACTGTCACCTAAGGCTCCGACAAGTTAGAGTACACAATGTCCACACTAGACCTAAAGGGGGTCAGGGCCGGCTCAATCACTAGGCGGTTGCCTTAGGCCTCACGTGGATACCCTTCAATAAAAAAGCCTCATTTAAGAAGGTTTAATAGAAAGACTACCCTTTAATAAAAAGGCCTCATTTAGGTAAGGTGTAATAGAAAGACTATATAAATATGGTTAATTAGATTTTAACTTAATTTAATTTTCGTTAATGGTTTCCTTTCTTAGTGATATAAATAGGGTGTATTCAACGTATACATTATCTTCTAATTTTTAGATTGAATTGAAGTACTAGGTAATTTTATCTCAAAAACTTATAATTCAACTATATTTCCTTTCCAAATATTTTCTTGTTTTTCTATAATTATTCTCATGGTTTATAATCTATTTTCTTCTTTTTCTAGACTATTTTCAACTGGTTAATTAGTAAAGTTTCTAAAAAAAAACCTAATTAATATTATTTATAGAAATATATTTAGAATAAAAATAAAATGTTTTCTTTAAATTTTTCGCCTTAGGCCTCAATATGTATCGAGCTGGCCCTGAAGGGGGTGAATAGGACTTGTCAAATTTTCAACAATCAACTAACTATTTCACAAGTATCCAAATTATGTAAATGAAACTGTGTAATTTAAACAAATAGATAACATGCAATACGCAAAATAAAGTAAGCAATCATACAAGAGAGCATAACAGTTTTGTGGAAAACCCCAAGGAGAAAAGACCACAGGACCATAGGCAAGGCAGAACCAATTCACTAATACAACCGAAGTATCAGATACTAACACACATAGAACACAACAGTCACTGCTTTGTGTGATTGTCTAGGATGAACGTTGTAGAGAAAAAAAGTGCCAGAAGTGTCGTTTAATGTCTACGAAACATCATACTCACCAACTATATGCAATATGAATGGTGATAGAAACATATGTGTACACTTTGGAGGTTTCTTTTATGGGTAACTTGTAAGCTCTCAGTGATATCTCTAAAACTTGTATGCACTTTTCCTTAAGACCTAAAAGAACTAATATCTGCTAACTGCAGCATCATGGATCATATCATGTATCCATCCTCTGCCTCTGTTCACTTATTGATCGACCCATCCTTCAGTCAATCAATCGACGTTTGTCCAGAATGTCTCAATTGACTCATGTCAAACAAGTATAAAAACTGCATTCTTCAAATTTCTATGTATTTTAACATATCATAGAGCATGACAAACAACCTAAACAAGACATATGGTATCAATGCATGAGATGCAACCCTAAAATGGTGAGTAATCCATTTGTGAGCTTGACTTTTACCCTTTTACCTCAGCATTAAAGTTTTCTTCTTCATGATCTTTTGCTTCGTAACAGTTGGTGTCCTTTGGATCAGAAATAAAAATTTAATTGACTGAATCAACTCTAAAATAAATAAATAAAGCACGAACTCTGGATTTTGCTACCAAATTTTTTAACACAAAATAGCACACTAAGTCCTAACAAATACAACCATTGAAAATGTAGGACAATATGAATAAATCATTTGGTAATTGGGGTGATACTCGTATAATGTTAAATGACTTTAAATTCATTTAGATGAGATGCAATAATATATCTGAAGGAGAACGTATTGCAAAATGCCAAGCTAATACAAAGGAGAGCTTACCTCAATATGAAATACAACAATTTCTCCGGAACGAATAGGAGAGTCATTCATTTGGAGGAATAGTATGTCTCCCTACAAGGAAGAAAAAGGTCTAATGAGAAGTTTAATGACAAACTAGATAGGTGACCTCAATGCCTCATAGGACTTAAAGATAGTAAAAGTGGCTTACCCGTTTAAATCCTGGTTCCATGCTACCAGTAAGAACAACAACTGCTGGTGAATCACTTCCACTTAAGCATATCCACAACTTCCACATCATTAATGCAGTTGTTATTATCATTCCTACAACATCATCAAAACACCAAGTTCTTCATTGAAGCTGCCTTCATTTAAAGTTATAAGTCCCAATTAACTATTGTTTTATAGACTTTTGAACATTTTGTGACCAATCATCTTAATTGTTGGTACTTGCTGCTAAAAGGAGGGACTTACTATGCAAGACTCGGACCCAATAGATTACCCATGAACCATCACAGTCTTCATCTTTATTTCTTTATTTCTTTCTTTCTTTCTGAGAATGATTTGCTGACATTATATTTACACCTGACTTCATTAGAAGTAATAGACAGCTTTGGAGAACTGAAGCAACCTCAACTGATAGGTTCTTTCAGATGTCCAAGAATCATAGAAAGCTTTTTGACTTTGTTTTTTAAATTTTGGGGAGGAATAGAAAGTTGAGCTCCAGTTATAAAGCATAGAGCTGCAATACTAAGAGTAACTAAGCCATAGTTTCTTGTTATAATGGTCTGAACTTATTTGGATTTGTTCCTATTAATGAAATTGAAATTAATAATGAATAAAAACTCTCATACACTCATTTTGAGATTAAAAAGGAGAAATTAAGGTTGCACATCATGTTACTTCAGAAAACAAAGATACAGACACTAAATGTGGTTATTTTATCTATACTAACAAGATTTCTACAATTGGTGATAGTGCCTTTTTGTTATGATTGTACATGTACACCCATTTCCTTCTAATTTCATGCTGGAAATTAATTGAAATTTAGAGGGTGCACCACTAAACCTACCATGAATAATTAGGAAAATGAAGAAAGGAATAGAGAATTAGATAAGTACTATAAATCCAAATAAAGAAGCTATGTTGCTCTACTAAAATCAGTCTAAAACGTTTTGAAAATTTGCCAAAATCCAGGTGATGGTTTGCAATATTAGGAATTTTTATTACTAATAGAGTTCACATGGCCAATAAGTAGAGAAGCCTTTTTATTTTAAAATGCTTCCAACTACAACAGCAAAATCATTTCTAAAATTCGAGAACGAAAACAATAAGAATATAAATCTCTTAGGTGTATAGCTAGAAAGAGGATTTTTTTTTTTTTTTTTTTATATATTTCATCATTACAGGCCAACAAATAGAGGATCCTTTTAGGATGCACATAACCTCTTCAAATATTATTATTGAGTGGATTTCACCATTGGAGGCCAGCAAGCAGTAAATCCTAAGGCCATTAACAATTTTTTGCCTGATTGATTATTTTCAGTGAAAGGCTATCCCTGTAAATGTTAATTACTTTGTTAAGCTATGTTTCATATACTGACTGAATTTCCTAAATTCAATCAACCTTGTTAGTGTTCCATCCACTTTATCACCTCCATGTCTTTCACTAAATTTCTTAATAATAGAATATTTGGTGATACATGCCAAACTGCTAAAATTAAAAATTAAAAAGTAAAAAAAAAAAGAAAAATAAAAATAAAAAAGAAAAGGAAAGATACCTAATGACTGATTCAAATGAAAAACGGATGTATGTATGTATGTATGTAGCCATGAGGTGGTAGAGCAAACAAGAGGTAGGTGTAGATGATGATAGCTAGAGAAAATTGTGTATAAACAAACAAGACAGAGAGATTGATTGTGCAGAGTGTACCCACCCATATTGATTGCTTGAGCCGTGATGCGTCGGACCGAATCTGATCGGACGGATTTGACTTTTCTTCCAAAACTTTCCATATCCCCTTCCTTTGCTCTCTTCTTATTAATTTGAAGAATTTTTCTTCCGGCGAAGTGTTTGTTTGTTACATGCAGTATATGGTGGTTGTTGAAGTTGAGAATACAAACAGTATATCAATCAAAAATGGATTTCAATTTCACCACCAATATCACCGCCAATATTACCACCAATTTCAAAAATTGAAGTCTTGAAATCAAAAATGGTTAGACTTCAACGACGACTTCCGAAACAGTTTTGACTCTTCCAAGCTAAGCTAAGCTGCCTCGGAGAATTTTAAGCAAGGAATGAATATTCATTCGTCTTGAAAGCTCTCTCATTAGAAAGCCACTTGATTATTCAAAGGACCTGAATCTTCTGCGGCAACGGTCATGCCGTAATCACTGTCGTAACATTAATCACCTCGTTTAAACAAGTAAAGACCAAACCGAGTTAAATCCGGTAAAGTCAAGTCCAACAATTTGCTTATATCATATTTCTAACCACACTTCATACGCTAACATTTACTAGAGTTCACAAGAGTTAAATCTCTCAAAATTATCACCCAAACATATTAACTATCACTCCTACATCGATTATTTTTTTTATAAAATAAATTTCATTAAAAAAAAAAAACATTTCAAGCCTTCAATTTCACCACCAATATTACTATTTTTTTACTCAAGATAAAAAATATATAACTTTTTTTAAGTTTAAAAGAATAAAAAGAACAATAAATAATAAAATTGAAATGAAGCTTTGAATAAAAATTTGAATTTGTTATTTTTTAATTTTGATTGAAATGAAAGTTTAGAATAATAAAATTGATTGCGTTAAAATAAAATTTGATAGCGCTGAAAATAGAATTAAAGTCGCTGAAAACCTAGAAAGCACGGACACTTCGTATAGGGGTGCCGTGTCCATGTCGGACACTTGGACACTCCTTGGACACGTGTCGGACACTCCGTAGAAGTGTCCTGGAATTTTTTTTTTTTAGGACACGGCTGGGACACGGCAAGGACACGCTGGGGATACGGCGGGGTACATTTTGTAATTTTTAAAAGTGTAAAAAAACCCCTGAACTTTTGCAAAGTTACAAAAAGACCCCTTTGAACTATTTTTTTTAGCATTTCAGCCCTTCATCTTCTAAAAATTGACATCTTGACCCTTTGAAATAACTATAATGACATATATCATTTAATATGACTATTATGCCCTTTTCTATATAAATATAGTATTTTCTAAAATAAAAAATTTTAAAAATAAAAAATAGTTGGATAAAATTCCTAAATAATAAATTTAGAAACAAAAAAAATAAAAAAGCCAATATAATGAACATCATTTTTGAAAATACATTAATTACTTGATAATAAATTGAAGTATTTGTGTGATTTATTATTTTTTTATTGTTAAATTTATGGTATCGTGGATATTGGTTAACTTGTTGAATATATATTAATATATTATTTCATAATCGTATTCCCGCCGTGTCGTGTCTTGTTTTTTTGAAATTTACCGTGTCACCGTGTCCGTGTCGTGTCGTACCCGTGTCCCGTGTCCGTGTCCATGCTTCTTAGCTGAAAACTATAACAATGTTGTTCATTTAAGAATTAAAATTGTTGATTTTATATTAAATGTAATCTAATTCAATTTTAAACCTTGAAATGGATTAAATATGTTAAATATGTTGAAATAGATACTCAAATATTATTTTTTTATTATTTAAATAATATATTAATGTAAACTTTAAATATGTTTTATGAATTAAATGTTTCCATACATTAACAAATGTTTTGTGAATTAAATATGTTTTGTATCTATCTCGTCGTATGTTAATGAATATTCGTCGCACACTAGCATGTCATACAAATTTGGTTATACACACACAATGTAAGATTATAATGTAATGCACATTCATTAAAGAATTTGCTCAAATTAAAGAAATGAATTTGTTTTTTTTTTTATTTTGATTGAAATTAAGCTTTGAATAATAAAATTGATTGCATTAAAATAAGAATTGACTATGTTGTAAATAGAATTAAAGTCGCTGAAAACAAGAACTATATTGTTCATTTAAGAATTAAAATTGTTGATCTTGAAATGAATTAAATATGTCAAATTTATTGGAAAAGGTAGTAAAATATTATTTTTTGTGATTTAAATGATACATAAATGTATACTTTAAATATGTTTTGTGAATTAAATGATTCCATATATTAACAAATGTTTTGTGAATTAAATGTTTTGTACCTATCTAGTCGTATGTTAATGAATATTCGTCGCACACTAGCATGTCATACAAATTTGGTTATATACACACAATGTAAGATTCCAATGTAATGTCTAAAAATAGAATTAAGTTGCTGAAAACTAGAATAATGTCGTTCATTTAAGAATTAAAATTTTTGATTTTATATTAAATGTAACATATTCAAATCTTAAACCTTGAAATGAATTAAATACGGTCAAATATCTTCAAAAAGGTACTCAAATATATTATTTTTTTTGTGATTTAAATGATACATGAATGTAAACTTTAAATATGTTTTGTTAATTAAATGTTTTGTACCTATGTCATTGCAGTGCGTTACATTAAATACTTTGTGAATTAATATGTTGAAAAAGTTTACATTCATATATCTGTGACGTATATTTTTGTAATTGATAATCTTCGGTGTCAAAATCAAACATGATCGAGTTGCATTATTTGAGTTATATCTCTATTATTGATCAGGTAATTAAAGTCTCAGAGTGAGCATAAAGTTCTACACCAACCGGTTTGTCAAAATATGAAGCTTGAATCTTCAAAAAAAATCGTCAATGGTTTGAACAAGAATTCGATCGATTAAAGTTTCGAGATGGTTTCGAATGCATGAGGACATCCTTGATCACATATGAGAGTCACGTAGTCCAGGTAAAATGGTGAGAACACGTATTTTTCAAACCGAAAGGTTCCGACCTTAAAAAGAGGGATTTTTAAGCAAAAACATGAAACTTTCAAGGTTGGACCGGTCCAACTAAAGCCTGGACCAATCCAAGAGGTCTTAGGGTCTCTGCTACAGGGCATGGACCAGTCCAACTTGCTTGGTTTGCGAACTTTGACCAGTGTTGTCCTACTTTGACCCGGAATGGACCCAAAACTTTCTAAAATCGTGGGGACTTGTTTTTTATTTCATTTTAACTTATTTTTCAAGGAAAACTAGGGTTTTTAATCTATATAAAAACCTCATATGATTTCTCTCTCAGTGTACTTTCACAGAGCTTTCAATATACATCAAACTAAGATTTTTTAGAGAGAAAAAGTATTGAGATATTTTTCTGAGCAGATAATTTTTTTCTCAAATTATTTGTTTATATTTTTGAGAGCACACATATATTCACAGAGTGATTTAGAATGTTCTCTATTTGCTTAATCAACTGTTCGAATATTACATTGAAGATTTCTTCGTGATCAAGTTATTGGATTGGTGTCTTCAACAACTGTTACGTTGGTGAGGAAGGAGAAGAAGATCGTGCTATAAAGGGGACAAAATACTTGCTGAGTGTTCGTGTTCTTCCGGTTACCCTTCTGAAAGGATTTTGACATTAGCCGAGAATTTGCAACAGTTGGAGGAGGTAGTCACAATTGTAAGCCTATGGTGTTCCGCATCAAAGTTCTTGTTAGAGTGGAATGGGTGTAAACCTGAGACAGAGTCTATTGTACTTTGCTTCGACGATAGTGGATTTGCTTCTCCGGGGCTACAAAGCCTCACCCATGATTTTTTTTCGATCTGAATTTTTCACGTATATCTAGTGCAATATTTACTTTACTACACTTTTATTTATTTACTTGCTTTGTAGGATTGCTTAAATTTTAATTGGATTTAAAATTGGATAATCTGAATAATTAAGCAAAAAGCGAGTAAACTTAATCACCCTCCTCTAGGTTTTAAATCTAACTTTCGCAGCTGCTTCCGCACTGCGCAACTCACAATTGGTATTAGAGCAGTGTTCTCTAATTTGTGAATAGTTCCTTACGAAGTATTTTTAAAATCAAAATTTATTTTTGTTTTAAAAAATCATTATGAAATCTAGTATGAAAGATGGTGGATCGATTCAGCAAACTCCTTTGTTTGATAGTTCAAATTATACTTTTTGGAAGTCTCGCATGAAAGCATTTCTCAAATCTCAAGGTGAGAGAGTTTGGATGGCTGTTGAGAATGGCTATAAAATTCTTACCATTACCACTGGTAGTGGTGATGCTGCTGTGACAGTAGAGAAAGATAAAGCAACATTGTTTAATAATGAGCATGAATATGCTAATAATAACAACAAGGGTTTATATGCTATATTCAATTATGTTGTTCCTTCTGAATTTGCTAGAATCTCTTCTTGTTCCACTTCGAAAGAAGCATGAGATATTTTACAGGTAACTCATGATGGTACCACCAAGGTAAGAAAATCTAAGTTACAAATGTTTGCCACTAAATTTGAAATAATCAGAATGGATGAAGATGAGATATTTTTTTATTTTTATTCTAGTTTGGCCCATCGTATATGAAATTATCAGAGTTTGACCAATATCCGTATGATCCTCGGAGTTTGACCCGTGATACATGAAATTATCAGAGTTTGGCCAATATCCTTATAATCCTCAGAGTTTGACCTATCATATATAAAATTATCAGAGTTTGGCCAATATCCATATGATCATCAGAGTTTGACCTATCATACATGAAATTATCGGAGTTTGCCCATACTAGTATGACTTTTGGAGTTAACCATCATACTCGAGTGATCGGAGCTTGACCAAGATTTCACGATCGTCAGAGTTGTCCAATCATGTGTTATTTTTGGAGTTTAATTAAAGTTTTATGGTATTAAGCATGAATTACTTTAGAATCATTGATATGATTTTATGTTGCTTATATGTGCCGAATAAGCTATGGTTGATTCAATTTTGAAAGTATATGTTATGTAACTTTGAAATTTGAATGATGAGCATTATGTTTATGTCATGTAGTCGATAGGAATGACATGATTAGCATTTCATATAGGTTGGCGTCGAATTGGCGCTTAGGTTGGTTTAGGCATTTTTACTGGGCACGTGATCGCTCACCCTTTTCCCCCCAAACATTTCAGATAAGGCACCAGTTGTGGATTCTTAGTAGTGTTATGGTTGGAAGTACTTGGACTTCTTTTGAGCTTTTACACATTTTTGACTATGTATGCTATGTTGGGTTATTTTGGAAAAAGTTAAAAATTCATGTGGAACAAGTGTAATTGGACCATGGACAAATGTGTCGTATATGTATATTGTTCTCCTTTTGAATTTTTCCTCTTTCCTTAAAGTTGTATAATTTTTGGACAAGTGGAATTAATTGAGATAGTGTATTTTGGACATGAATTGATGTATGATCAAAGTATTATGATGTTATTATAACTTGCTTATGTTATAGATGATCTCAGTTAAGTTTTGGAAAGCTTGGAATGCATGAATTTTCGCGCCTTAGTGTTTAAAGGTGTGTTTAGATTGAGGCTTGGAAATGTGGGATCTTAGGTTGCAAAGTTTTTTTTTTTAAAAAAAAAAAACCCCAAGTATCAGGAAAGTCCCATTGGTCCTACTTTTTGGGCATCGGTCCGACATTTCTCAGTACTTTGGTTCTGCAGAATGTAGTGACCCTTGTGGGCAGGTGCAAGAAGAGACACTGGGGCGAGCTACCACACTAACAAGCTACAGAGTGCTCAATCCCACATCTCCTGAGTGTGGAGAAAGAGATGTGCTTATATGTAGTGTGTTATCTCAAAATGGTATGAGACATTTTGGGGTAAAATCAAAGAGCAAAACTGTGCGGGCTTAGGCCCAAAGCGGACAATATCATATCATCAAGTGAAGCGGGATTGTTACAAATGGTATCAGAGCCTGAACCTAGCCGAAAGTGTGCCGACAAGGACGTCGGGCCTCGTAGGGGGGTGGATTATAGTGACCCTTGTGGGCGGGTGTGATGTGGGCGGGTGCAAGAAGAGACACTGGGGCGAGCTACCACACTGGCAGGCTACATGGTGCTCAATCCCACATCGTCTGGGTGTGGAGAAGGGGATGTGCTTATATGTAGTGTATTCTCTCCAAATGGTATGAGGCCTTTTGGGGTAAAACCCAAAAGCAAAACTGTGCGGGTTGAGGCCCAAAGCGAACAATATCATATTATCAGGTGGAGTGGGGTATTACACAGAAAAGTCCCACCGATTTTACTTTTTGAGCACTGGTCCAACTTTTCTCGGTACTTTAGACCTGCAGAAAGTCCCACCCGTCTTACTTTTTGGGGACCCGTCTCATTTTCAGTATGTTTTTCTCTCAACTTCGACAAGTCATAACTTCTTCGTTTCAAACCCGAATCAAGTAATTTTTTTTTTAAATGGAGTATTTTTAAACCTTCTTTCCAATGGTTTCATTTTCATCCTTTTATTATAAACATACAAAGAGTTATATATCCACACTTGTGCGATATAATCATTTGAAAGGCTGTATGGTTGAGGTTGTGGGACAATCGAGTATGGATTACTTATCCTACTCCATAATCACCTCCCATTTCCCTTGCCCCTTTCGGGTGTTGGAAATCGGGGTGTGAAATGTATTGTAACCCATGGAGATGGTTGGTAGTTAGACAAATGTGTGGGGCCCATTGGGGCTGGTGGAGTTTGCATTGTACGCATATATGTACACGCATGAGAACTAAGCTTCCACGGTGTAAAAGGTCTGTTAGGGCTTAATGGATGGATGTCACCTCGGTTTCAGGAGTCAGAAATTGGGGTGTGTCATATAATCTATTTATAACTGTTTTCTAAAGAAAAAGATAAATAAAAAAAATAAAACTAGTCAAAAATGAACTTGGTCTTTACAACTGGTGATTTTTTTTCTTCTGAATAGTAAGGTTGGCTATGCAAACATTTCAGAGCGTTCGAGAGTGTTTAGAAGTGAAAGAGTGCATAGGTGTTGGAGGAAAAGGGCGGAGAGAACAAAGAAACATACTCCAATTTCACCCATTTTCTAAAGTTGTTTATTCAAATTATAGAAGATTTATAATTGTTGTTAGGGTTATTTTGTATTTGGAACTACTTTTGCCAACTTGTCTGACCTTTATCAACATTCTCATTCTCTGTGGCTATTTACTCTCTCCAACGTCGAACAAAAAAATATTTTATATATTTCAATATCAATGGTTAAAAAGATAATTTAATGTGAAAAAAAAGGAGAAAAATAGATTTTTTAATTTGGAAAAAAACTCTTTGGAAACAGGGAAGTTATTTAATAATGTTATTTTTCATTAAAATATTTATTTTAAAGTGTATATAAAAATTAAAATTTTTAATTTTGAGACAACTCTTTGAGAACAAGAACAGTCGTAATTTTTTAAATTAAAACAAGTGTTTTAGAGTGTATTTAAATATTAAGTCCTTAATTAATTGTTATATTACATATTACGTCATAATATTACAAATATTTTTTTGTATTTTCAGGGCCTATCTGATAGCATTTTCATTTATACGTTTTCATAATTTATATTTCTAATTAAAATTCATAGATATTTTGTTAAAAAATAAAATAAAATAAAAAAAGGCTATCAGTTCTTTTTGCCCAAATCCGTGAAATTGTTAAAACAGAATAGACAATAACCTGACCCGCTTCTAGCAAAATTGTGTCAACGATCCGATTTCTCACAGCTGCATCTCTCTCTCTCTCTCTCTCTCTCTCTCTCTCTCTTTCTGTGCGCGCGCGCGCTTCAGGGTGTGTGTATGCGTAGATGATGATGTTTAGGCGGGAAAAGAAGCAACAACAGTCGCGGAGGCTGAGATTGAGAGGGTTCACTTCCCGAAAGTTGTTCCGTTTACTTATTATAAGCCTTGCTTTAATTGCCATCATTCCCCCTATTTTCTTCCATTTCAAACTCAGGCGCTTCCACCAGGTTTCTACTCTCTCTCTCTCTATATATATATTTAATGGATAAATGTGCTTTGATTATTGTATATTTTTGGGCAGCGTCAAAATACTAATTTTGGTACTTTTTCCTTTTTGGATTTTTGACTCATCTGTTGATCCCAAACGACAATCTATTGGGCAAAGCCACAAATGCAGATACAATTATCGAGTTTTATTTTAGGTTGTGTTCTTTTGGGTACGAGATGGATTATAAAGTTTCAATACTTGAATTTAGGAAATCTAATGTTTGTCATTTATGCAGTTGTACAGTCATTATAGTATATATAAATAAATGATTACTATTACTATTGAGTATTGACTATTGTACTGTGTTGAAAATATGGTTATATAATATTCTTGATATCAGATTGTTGGGTTCTGAAGGGTCACGAAGAAGAGTATGATAACAAGAAGTAGATTATCATGGGTTGATACGCCACCAAATTGATCAATTTTGTGGTTGATGATCTACCACCTAAAGAAACTTGATGTTTCATTCCTTGATCAGTGCCATGCCTCATCTACGATTTATATGGCAAATTCTCCAATAAAACGGCTAATCAAATCTCCTAATAAATAGTTGAGCAACATTTAAGCTGTTAGGTTAGCTCAAATTCCAATTGTGATTAGGTTTGCATTATAAATTTGTGTCTTATTAGGTAATGTCTTAGTAGGCAAGTATTGGTCTCAAGGAAGGAAAGTTTTTGGTAGGCAAGTCTTGGACTCTAAGGAATCGTAATCCTTGTCCACCAAGGAGTTGGGTTTTGGGCTCTATAAATAGTTACCTATGTTATAGGTTGAGACTTGTGAGAAGAAGAGAGGCAATACTCTCTTTGAAATTGAGAGGTCACTTTTATTGTTTTGAGAGGACACTTAGAGAGAATTCTTGTTTAGAATTTGTGATTTCCTTTTGAGTGAGATTGAGATTGGGTGTATAAGGGTTAAGGGTTGAGAATTGAGCGTACTCTCGATACGATTCTTTAGTTTGTATTGTTACAATCTGTATAGTGAAATTGGGCTCTTCGTGGACGCAGACTGGTTTAGCCGAACAACGTATAATTCTTGGTGTTCTTTCAAATTGCTTCGAACTTGTTTACTTATCGTCACATCATAATATTTGGTGGCACGTGATTGGAGGCTTTTTTCTCAACAAATTGGTATCAGAGCTTCAAGGTGCACACAAGGTGTTTGATAAAAATCTTGTCTAGATTTTTCTTCATAATACATGTGTTGTTCGTCTTGGACACTTGTGACAATCATGGCCGGTAATATTGCCACACAGTACAAGGTGGAGAGATTTGATGGGAAGGGTAGCTTCACCTTATGGCAAGGGAGGGTGAAAGACATTCTAGTTCAGCAAGGCTTAGCACGGGCGTTGAAAGGGAAGGATGGAAAGTCAGAAAAAATGTCAGTTGATGATTGGTAGGATATTGAGTCAATGTGTGTTAGCATTATTCGACTTTGTATTGAGGATAACATCATTAATAATGATATTCGAGAGG
The DNA here is from genome assembly GCA_026545225.1 of Cornus controversa. Classification (NCBI taxonomy): domain Eukaryota; kingdom Viridiplantae; phylum Streptophyta; class Magnoliopsida; order Cornales; family Cornaceae; genus Cornus; species Cornus controversa. The sequence continues at coordinate 131,250 of JANPWI010000013.1, forward strand.
ATTCAACGCCGAAATTGTGGGAGAAGCTAGAGAAGCTCTATCTAGCGAAAAGTCTCACAAGTAAACTTAATTTGAAGCGGGATTTGTACAAGCTAAAGATAAAGGAAGGCGGAAACCTCTTGGAGCACATGGATGAATTTCATGGAATTGTTGACCAACTTGAAGAGGCTGATGTGAAAATTGAAGTAGAAGACAAAGCTCTATTACTTCTTACTTCACTTCTAGATTCCTATGATAACATAGTGACTACCGTGTTGTATGGCAAGGATACACTAAAGATGGAAGAAGTTGAGTTAACTCTCTTGTCCAACGACAAAAGGAAATATCCAGTTGATGAGAGTTCAAGTTTGGCTATGGTTGCTCATTGGCAGAATAGGGGAAGGCAGACCAACCAAGGATCTAGTGATATCAACAGGTCTAGATCAAGGGGTGGAGAAAAGGGTAAGCAGTGCCACATATGTCGTGAGTGAGGCCACACTAGGAAGAACTGTCCATTTACAAAGCGAAAGGATGATGGCGGCTTTGAGAATGACTGCATATGCTTGTGATAATAACTTTGGGGATTTTCTCACAATTTCCAAAGGTGACACTCTTACTCAACATGAGTGGTTTTTAGATTCGGGTTCATCGAACTATATTTGCTCCGTGAAAGAATGTTTTGATTCATTTAAAGAACTTGATGGTAGTTCTTTAACATTGCCTAATGGTGGCAAGTGTGTTGTTGAGGGCGTGGGAACGGTGAAATTCAAAATGTTTGATAGGGTGGAATACACTTTGGGAGATGTTGCTTGCGCATCCAAGTTGCGGTGTAATCTAATTTCCTTGAGCCGGTTGGACTCCATGGGCTGCAAGTACTTCATTGCAAGGGGAGTCATGAAGATCACCAAGGGCTGCATGGTATTAATGCAAGGAGAACAAAGTGGAGATTTGTATCGTCTGGTGGGGAGTGCCAATGACACTCAGACTTCGATTGTGGATAGGAAACGGGGTGCACATGGTAACAAGATCTTGAAACGTGTTTCGTTTGATTTATCGAAGACACAGGTTGCACGTTTCTAGACAGACAGACGAGGGTGAGATGGAAGTTCTTGCTTGAAGAAGGGTTGCATTGAAACCCCTTTATAAAGTCACTTGATGGTGTTGACTTGGTACAGTTGCATGAATACATTGGCCGTGCGGATCAAAGGGGGAGTATTGTTTTATACTTGATTCGGGTTATGTAGCTGGAGTTTGAAAGGCCGATGGATTGTTTGTGAATTTGCAGACGGGAGTCTCGTGTATTGAAGACTTGTCAAAATTTTTACCAAGAGGGAGACTTGTTAGGTTGACTCAAATTCCTATTATGATTAGGTTTCCATTATAGAGTTGTGTCTTATTAGGTAATTTCTTAGTAGGCAAGTCTTGGTCTCAAGGAAGGAAAGTTCTTGGTAGGCAAGTCTTGGGCTCCAAGGAATTGTAATCCTTGTCCACCAAGGAATTGGGTTTTGGGTTCTATAAATAATTACCTATGTTATAGGTTGAGACTTGTGAGAAGAAAATATGCAATACTCTCTTTGAAATTGAGAGGTCACTTTCATTATTTTGAGAGGACACTTAGAGAGAGAATTTTGTTTAGAATTTGTGATTTCCTTTTGAGTGAGATTGGGTGTATAAGGGTTAAGGGTTGAGAGTTGAGCGTACTCTTGACACAATTCTTCAAGTTGTATTGTTACAATCTATATAGTGAAATCGGGCTCTTCGTGGACGTAGGCTTGTTTAGCTGAACCACGTATAATTCTTGGTGTGTCCTTTCAAATTGTTTCATGTTTGTTTATTTATCATCACATCATAATATTTGGTGGTACATGATTGGAGGCTTTTTTCTCAACATAAGCCTCATGACAGCTATTAGAATTCAAATTCATATACAAATTGTGGTGTGAAATAGAACTCTAGTCTCCAAATTCATTCATAGTTCCATACTCTAGTTAGCCATTCAACAGAAGCTATATACAATGAACATAGTTCAAATTTCAATGCTCTTGTGGTCAACCAATTCCCTCTTTGCAAATCTGCTGCAGCATCATCTCTTATTCTATTGTTACTCCTCATCCATTTGGTTCTTTGTTCTTGCTAAATGTGCGAAGATGTATCTCTTTCCCCCTGGCCTGATCTAATTTATTCTCTTCATTTTCAAGGGATCTTAAGGGAAAGACCTTAAATAAAAGGATCCTAAAAACTTTGCCTAGTATATTCAGTGAGTACGCCATGCTAGATTCCTTAATCATAGAGCTAGACCTGCTTCTTCTGTCTAGCAAGACAACATTTCTGGGACCAAATTGAATTGTGCTAAAGCCAAGGATACTAAGGCTGATACATGGATTTTGCATAAATGGGATTAATCAAATGTGTGTGTGTGTATACATTTTGTTTGGCATTGCCAGGCCTTGAGCCCAAGTCCCAAAATTTCATTTATCCAATCACTACTTCCTAAGTCTTCTTCAACATTTTTAGGTTCTTGTTGTGAAAGATACTGTTGAGAAATAAGCCTCCAATCACGAACCACCAAATATTATGATGTGATGATAAGTAAACAAGCACGAAGAAATTTGCAAGAACACACCAAGAATTATACGTGGTTCGGCAAAACAAGTCTACGTCCACGGAGAGCCTGATTTCATTATATAGATTGTAACAATACAAGTTGAAGAATTGTACCAAGAGTTCGCTCAACTCTCAACCCTTAACCCTTGTACACCCAATCTCACTCAAAAGGAAATCACAAATTCTAAACAAGAAATCTCTCTCTAAGTGTCATTTCAATAACAATGAGAGTATTACCTCTACGCAAGAGTTGCCCTCTCAAAACAATGAGAGTAACCTCTCAAATACAATAAGAGTATTGCCTCTTTTCTTCTCACTCTTCTCAACCTATAACATAGGTAACTATTTATAGAGCCCAAAACCCAATTCCTTGGTGGACTAGGATTACAATTTCTTAGAGCCCAAGACTTGCCTAACAAGTACTTTCCTTCCTTGAGACCAAGACTTGCGTACTAAGAAATTACCTAATAAGTTACAACTCTATAATAGAAACCAAATCACAATAGGAATTTGAGCCAACCTAACAGATAACATAGATTCTCTATTCGACTTTGTAATTGTCTTCTTGTTCCTATTCTAGTATCAATTTCACCACTTACTTCTTCAGTTGGGTGATCTCTCTATTTTAAGTTCCTTAGGCAAAGTAAATATTTCAATGCCATCATCCAAAAAATCTTCTCCTGTACTATTTCAGTGCCATCATCTCTATCTTGATTTCTTTCTTTATTTAAATTTTCATCATCTATCTTGACATGATCAACTCAATCACCTTTTAATTCTTGGATTATAAACACGTTAATCTTCTCCTGTTTGGCTTTTTGTGTTTTCTCTCGGGAACGCTCCCCTCTTGAGCCCCTTTAATGAATTTTTACTTATAAAAAAATAAAAGAAAGGTAACCTTATCACTACAAGAATCAAACTTTCTTGCATCCTCTCTATCTCTTTGAATGCAACACTTACTACCAATAGTTATGAAGTACTTTAGTTTAGGCTTTTTATTAAACCATAATTCATAACTCAATAAACTCTATGTAGGGTATGACATCCAGTATTTACAGCTTCTGCCCAAAAATGTTGAGCTAGATCACTTGAATGTAGCATCACATGTAGGGGTGCACAAAGAACCGTCGGAACCGGAACCGTACCTGAACCGAACCGAACCGTCGCTACGGTTCCGGTTCCATTTTTCAGGAACCGTTGACTACGGTTCCGGTTCCGGTTCTAGGTCCAGCAGAACCGAACCGGACCGGAACCGTGAGATATATTATATATATAATGTATTTAGTATTTACAAAATATAATATAACACAAAATTATATTTATACTGTATTATCTGTATTTACTATTTAGTATTTACCGTAATAGACTAATAGTTTACTTAAGTCAACCAAACCCTAAGTTGCCTCAGTTCTCACTTCTCTTCTCTTCTCTTCTCTTCTCACTTCTCACGCTCGCAGCGGCGGAACTAGAGACCTTCGTCTCTCACAATCACGGCCTCTCCTCACCTCACCTCTACTGCTCTACATCTCTTTCTCCCTCTCTCTCTCTGGTTACATACTATTACTTACATATCATCAAGAGTCCAAGACTAAACTGTTGCGATTCTCACTGAATCTCTCTCTCTACAAGACTACAACTCGATCTCGTTGTTGGATTTGCGATTCTCCGGTGTGGCTTTCAAGCTTCATCACAGATTCACAAACTTCATCTTCTTCGTCTGTCAGGATAAGTTCTGAACTCAATCTCTAATTTGTATCTCCTGAATCTGACTGCGATTATTGTTAAAGTGAGTTTCTTTGTAAATTTGGGGCTGAATCTATTGTTGCCATTTAAGAGTGTGTACCAACTATTGTTGTATCTCGTGAATCTGACTGCGATTTTTGGAAAATTACTTTTGTAGGTAATGACTTACTTTCCAATTAAACTTTGTTATATATAGTGAATATGAAAATTTAAATAGCCAAATTTAAATTTAAAAAAAAAAAAAAAAAATAGAACTGCGGTTCGGAACCGAACCGAACCGTATCCCACGGTTCGGTTCGGTTCCTCTTTCCAACGGTTCCGGTTCTAAAAATCAGGAACCGTTGGGAACGGTTCCGGTTCCGGTTCTGCCAGGAACCGTAGGGAACCGAACCGTGTGCACCCCTAATCACATGTGCCATTTATTGTATTACTCTATTCTTTCTGTCTATACACCATTTTATTGTGGTGTACCCACAATAGAGAATTAATGCTTTATTCCTAGGTTGTCACAATATTCAATACATTCTCCTACAAATTCTCTACCTTGATCACTCCTGATTTTGTTAGTTTTATTAACTTTTTCATTTTGAAATTTTTGACAAATTGATTTAAAAGTATTATATGCATCTAATTTCTCTCTTAAGAAAGCTATCCATGTAAATCTAGAAAAATGTCTGCCATAAATAAAATATACTTTCTGCCACTTATACTTTCTATAGGTATTGGATCCATCAAATCCATGTGTATAAGATTAAGTGGCTTAAAAGTATTTATAGTTCGAAGTCTTCTGTGTGATACTTTTATTTGTTTACCTAATTGTCACGCCCCAAATTCCAACACCCGGAAGGGCATGGAAAATGGAGGTGATTAAATAAAAGCTCAACACTTTACAACTACAAACAAGCTTTGATACTAAGCTGTCACCCCGATTTCCGACACTAAAACAGATATAGGAAACTAGGTGTGTATATCGGATGAAATTGCCAAAATACCCCTCTTGAGACCACTCTCATCCAAACAGTGTCTCAATACCGTGGAAGCGACTTTTAATACACATTTACATCATTATAACTAAAATATAACCGAGTTACATACATACATCTAAATGTAACTTGTCGAACCATATCCAAATATACATAATTGGCCAAGATCGAGAAGACTAATGGAACCACTGCTTAACAATATAAAAGTACCCATGTCTAGAATGCTAATACATCCGTTCCATATACAAAATATATAGTTCTTCTCAAAATGCCCACACATGGCATATATATACAATAAAAACATCCAAAGCCCAAAAGAAGGCCCGAGGCCTTTACCACTGTAATCAAGCGTTATCCACAACCAGCGCTTTATCTGTAAAAAAGTTTGTAGGGACGGGGTGAGCAACCGACTAGCTTAGTAGAGACATCCAAACCCCCTGTGCACCGACTCGATGCAACCTACATGAAATGTAGTCATAGCATTCTTATACACTACATAACATATTTTCAATGCTTATAACATCGACAATATAGTGCACAAATCATGCTCCAATATATATATATATATATATATATATATATATATATCATATCCAACATGCTTAATTTACCATAAGTAAACACAAAGCATTTCGCGACTATATAAGTTAAACAATAATCATGAATATCACAATTCATAACAAAGCTTGAAACATAAAGTCAAATAAGCTCAAAATCAATCTATGAGTAGGGACTAGGGAGTATTCGTAGTAACTAGATAAGTACCCTTGGGTTAAATATCTATCTTCCTATCTTTACGGGTTGCTAACCCGAGGGTCTAGAAGAAACCACTTGGCCAAGGTTGAGGTCTTGCACCCCTGAGCATTGAGCTCATCTTACTTTATTCCGACCTTTCTCCAAAATCATCAACCAACACATAGTTTCAAATGAGTGCATCATAAGCCACTTAAATCATGTTTAACATAAGTACATCATAAGCTACTAATATTAAAGCATGCATATACAATGCAACAACCTTTCTTTCACAAGAAATCATACAAATGCATAAATGACGATATTGTCCTTTCTATGCTTTTAATCAATACATAGCGTGCAACATGTACACCTGCTATCCCAATAACTTATGCATGATCCTAAATTGATATCATGCATTTCCAAACTAGCACATAAGACATACATGCTCAAAATATAATTCTAGTGCAAGAATCACATGCTTTTAACACACTTTAATTACCAAGATCAACCATATACACATACAATGCATATATAATTCAAAGACTTCATATATAACATATGAAAACTACTTTTAACACATGCTTATTCCAAAAAAAGAAAAAGAGAAATCAAACAGAATTCTCTAAGTCTTTTCTAGCATGTTAACCCACTAAAATCGACCCGAAATCCTAAGGAATCCATGTTAAGAAAGAGAGAACACCCCTACCTCGAATTCGAGCTCAAAAACCATGAGAGCTCCAAACGCTAGAATCTGCCCTAGCCCAAAAATACTTGAAAATTTGCCAAAAAGAATTTCCAATTAGTGTAGAACGTAAGCAATTCCGAGGGGAACAACTATCATCTAAAGTCCCGAGGCCCGAATCACACTTCTTAGCCTCCAAAACTAAGATCAACCAAAAAGATGAAAGAGGGGGGAGGAAAGAGCTGTAGAATTAATCTAGAGAAAGAGAAATCTGATTTGAGTTATGACCAAGTCAACCATTTTGGGATATTTGTTTCCAAAATTGCACATTAGCTCCTCATATCTTTAGTTTTGCTCCTCTACTCTTTTCTACTTCCATTTAATCGCAAAATGGCACTCCCTCATTTCAACAAACTTCACATAAGCTCCCCTCTAAGTTAATTCATACCCCTACGTCACTTAAGTGATCCGTAGTTATTTTCCCGAAAAACCTGAACCATGAATAGTAACTTTTCATAAAAATTCCGAAAACTTACAAGAACCTTGGTTCCATCCCACTATGGTCCTAAGATACTTTAAAACCCTTTTTAGAACTTTTAAAGTGGTCCCGAAACTCACACACATAAGCATGCAATTACTATATAATCATGCTTAACAATTAATTAACCAAGTAATTAAATAAAAAAAAAATCAGAGGTTTTACACTAATTGACACGGACCACACACTCCTACCGGTAACTTAGCAAACTCAGGCAACTTCTTAAATTTTTTTTTTTCTATTAAATCTTTATAATTCACTTGACCGGTCTTTGGTGCCATAAGGTTATAGTATCGGTTTGAGCATTGTGACATACTAATGTAGGTTCTAATTGTATTACATAACAGTTGCCTATTGTTCTTATACCTTTTAAACTACTGTTCCCATCCTTATCTATCACTACACACTCATCTTGTGTAAAATAGACTTTTTGTTGCTTATCACATAGTTGACTAATACTTAGCAAATTAGCTTTTAGCCCATCTACGTAATAAACATCTTGTAATTCTAGAACACCTTGGATTGTACCATAGCGTACAATGTATACTGATTTTCCATCTCCAAACCTAATTGTACCACCATCGCAATTTATCAAGGTGGAAAAGAAAGATTTATTATCAGTCATATGCCTAGAACATCCACTATCAAAATACCAAAACTTGAGTAATTAGCTCTAAGTGCCGTGTGGATTATTGAGCTTTCTACTTCCTTCTAATCTATATTTCATTCTTAATCTGAGTGATTTTCTTATCTTTTGCCTCTAGTCTCTTTAACTTTTTAGTTTAAGAGTCTTTTCCTTAGAGTCAGAAGTTTTGATACTTCTTTCTTTTTCTTAAGGTCATTTATGCGTTTAGTACATTTAAATTTGATGTGACAACCTTTTTCTAAACAATAATGTCATGTTGGAATATGCTTAGGGGGATCTAATGTTTTAGACTCATTAGATTCCCTATGACCAACCCTATTATTAACATACTTTTTGTAAACAATCATCTACTCTAAAAGCTTAAGTTGTTGGAGAGGGGTGTAACTTGAATATTTAAACCTCTATTATGCCCTCTCAAGTGCGACTAGGTCAAGCACTTGCGTGGGCCCAACGAGTGATAATTTTTAATTATCGGGGCAGGGTGACGGCGAGGTTTGAACTCAAGACGTGCTGTTGACCTGGCTCTGATACCATGTTGATAAAAAAAATAAAAGATTGAAGAGAGAAATAAAGAATGAAACAACACAAGGATATTCGTGGTTCGACCATTGCGACCTACGTCCACGACACATCAAGCCTAAAGGGCTACATCACTTTTACTGTATTCTCTCTTAGTTTTGTTTACAATGATCACCTCTATTTATAGGTGAAAGAATACACATGTTATAAATATGAAAAATATATTGATGGAGGATTCCTAAAATCACTCCCATGAATCATTGCAATCAAATATTCTATCAAGGCTTAAATCACTCTATAATGATATTCTCCAAGATTTTCAACCTTAGTCTTAGAATCTTGTATTCAAACAACATTATTTATTGCTTTTAGGTTAATTTTTAGTTGTTCTATCTTAGTTCTTAATTCTTCATTCGAATTCCTAAATATCTACTTACATTCTTTTTAATCATTTCATTCTAGGATCCAATTTTACGCTCTCTGATTTCTTTCTATATGTACTTGAGAATTGGTACGAAGTGGAATATTTTCATGCTTCTTTACGTTTGCCTTTCTCAGTTCTCTTGATTTGTGTGGTGTATATATATATATTTTGATAAGTGATTTGTGTTGGTTTATTAGTAGATATTTTCTTTATTTACTTGTGATTATCTTTTATCAACTTGTGACAAAAAAGGGAGAGAGTTATATGTTATCAAAAGGGAGATGTAAAATTTAAGGAGGGATGGTACAAGTAAGTGGGAATGTCTTTTTTTTTTTCTTTTTATATTTGTTGTTGAACTCTCTGTACTTTATTTACACACTCATGCTTTATGCAATATTTTATTCCTTATTGTCATTAAGCTGCAGGTTGTCATACTTGAAACTTACTATTATATTTTGAATTTTTGACATTATTGTTTTTTACTTTTCATTCATCTAGACACATTTCAAGTAGTTTGTTGTTAAAAAGAAATGAAGGTAAATTTGAGTCATCACTTTATATCTTGCCCGTGTTTGTGCAGATGCAATTAAGAAAGTGCAGTTGGCTGAATAATCCACCTCTAGTATGTGCTCATGGTGGAGACTCCAGCAAGTCCTTTCCCAACACAGTATGCATCCCATATTCGCTTTGATAGCCTTGTTTTTAGATTATTTATTCATGGGTTATAATTCTGCAATTTTTACTTGTAATTAACTGATACCATCTTCTTGCTTCTTTCCAACTTTTAGTTCGATTAAGAAGAAAAGGTATAATATTCAAGCAATTTGTCCTATGTGTTGTTTGGATGGTGTTTTAACATCAATGACAACCATTCGTTTTGAGATAGTTATAAATAGTTAATAGACTTAGTTTATTGTTAAGAACTTCCAAAAATACTCTTTTTGGCGTGTCTTTGTAAAAAAGTTGATTGCTAGTTTCAACAAATATTGATAATTGAGATTGTGCATTAAGTTTTAGTTTGATTTTGTTGTGAGGAAGTATACCTAGCACCATCTAATACGTTACTTAATTGAACAAAGTACTTTTGCTTCTTCTTCAATCTTTCTTCAACTGCATTTTGTATGCTATATTAAATATAGATGTTTGTTTTTTGGAATATGAAATATTTTTGCAATATGAAACAAATCTTCTTTTTTAGGTTTTTTTCCTCGGATTTTGTTTCCACTTCTTTTTGGAGAATGGAATTGTCGCATGTTCTGTCATAAGTCACCTCTTGTATCAATTTTTGGTTCTAATGCATTTCGGTGCACCAGAACAATGAGGATAATACTAGGTGAAGAAGAAGACCAAAGTTAACGTGGGTAGAGTTAGTAAGGAAAGATACGATTACATGTGGTTTGACTGAGCCCATGGCCTTAGAGTGGAATGGAAAAATAGGATTCATGTAGTTGACCCCAAGTAGTTGTGAAAAATGCTTTGGTGGTTGTTGTTGTATGCATTTCGGTCATCATATTACTATCTGAAGGATTTGGGCATATGGTGTAGTTTCAAGAGTTAGGTACTTTATTATTCTTTGTACTTTTTATCAACACTAGAAAAGTAATCGAGACTCTGGTAAGCAAAGTCCCAACTAATTGATCCACTCTATACAGAACTTACAACAGTAATATTTTTTTTTTTAGTTCTTAGGCCTTTTTAACATGCACCAAGACATCCTAAACAAAATATAGATCATCAATGCATGACATGCAAATTGTGAGTATTCTGCTTACAAAGTTGATTGCTTATCTTTTTACTTCAAGATCAGAAAGTGTTCCTTCACCAACTCAACTGTAGTTGACTTTATTTTAGAAGTACTACACTACTTGCACAGCTCAACTAAGAAATAAATAAGTTAAAGCTACAAACTCAGGCTGTCGTTATGAAATTTGAAACCATTCACAATACTAAGTCCTAACATTCTCTCATTTTGTCAATTACATGAAGAAACCAAAATAAAAAAAATGGAAATTTAAGGAAGATGTCAAGAAGTGAAACCGGAAAGGCTTTGGAAAGAGTGCAGGAAAAACAAAGCTTTGATTAATTTAATTAAAAATTATCTTCCGAAAAAAAAAAAACAAAGCTTTGTTTGAAATTGCAGAGCTTGACCACAAGGAGGGGTAAATGAACCTTAGTGAGGAGGAGAGATGAAGGCGTGATGAGTGTAAGACGGATTTAGGAGAAATTGCTATTTTGGAGGAGATTTCTTGGTAGAAAAAACTGAGAGCGTTGTGGTTGAAAGAGGGGGATAGAAATACGAAGTTCTTCCATCGGCTTGCGGACGCTCATCGGAGGAGCAATCAAATCGGGAGTATTCGGGTTGATGGGATGCTTTAGAGCATAAAGGAGGATGTGAGTAGTGGGATTGTTGCCTTCTATCAGCGCTTGCATACAGAGGAGTATAGTTGGACACCTCGTCTGGATGGGTTGGGTTTTGACTCGATTTTAGAGGAGGACAAGGATGGTCTTGAGAGACCCTTTAGTGAAGAGGAAGTACTATTGGTGTTGAATAGCTGCAATGGAGATAAAGCTCCTGGTTCGGATGGGTTTTCGATGGGCTTCCACCAAAGTAATTGGGAGGCGGTGAGAGAGGAGGTTATGGGGGCAGTCAATGCCTTTCATGAGCTGGGTCAGTTTGAGAAGAGTTTGAATGCCCCGTTTATTGCTTTCATTTCGAAAAAAGGGGAGCTATGGATATCAAGGATTTTAGACCTATTAGTTTGGTGGGCAGTGTATATAAACTGATAGCCAAAATCCTTGCCTCTCGTTTGAGAGGTGTGTTGGATGGTGTCATCTTAGAGTCCCAGAATGCTTTTATGGGTGGGCGTCAGATTCTGGACTCGACCCTTATTGCTTCTGAGTGTGTGGATTCTAGGTTGAGTAGCGGAATCCCGAGAGTTCTTTGTAAGCTTGATGTTGAGAAGGCATATGACCATGTGTGCTGGGGTTTCTTGATTTACCTTTTTTTGAGGATGGGATTTGGGGAGAGGTGGAGGAGATGGATTAAGGCTTGTATTTCTACTATGAGATTCTCAATGTGGGTGAATGTTGTGCCTTCAGGATTCTTCAATAGCTCGAGAGGATTGAGGCAGGGGGATCCTTTGTCTTTAGTCCTGTGTCTTATTCTGATGGAGGCTTTTAGCGGTCTGATGAGGAGAGCAGTGTATCTGGGGTACATTAGAAGTTTCAGAGTGGCAGAGAGCAGGCTCATTAGGTGGAGATATCCCCCTTGTTGTTTGCGGATGACACTTTAGTGCTTTGTGATGCAAATGTGAGACAGTTGAGATACCTGAACAGTGTGTTGTTATGCTCTCAGGTAGTCTCTGGCTTGAAAGTGAACCTAGGGAAGAGTGAGATTGTCCCGATAGGAGAGGTAGCACAAATCTCTACATTTGCTAATATTTTGGGTTGCAGGATTGGAGTGTTTTCGATATTATATTTGGGTCTGCCTTTGGGGGTTCCTTCATAGGGAATTGCTACATAGGATCTGTTAAGGAAAATAGCTGTGAACCAAGCACAATCACGAAACATGACACAAAACGAATTAAGCACAACACATAGAACACAAGAATTTACGTGGTTCGGAGATGTGCCTACGTTCACGACGAAGATTCGGTAAAAAATTTCACTATGCGAAAAATGAGGAGATTACAAGTTTCAACCCGAAACCCTAGCTCTCACTCTCTCACTCTCTTTCTGCATTTTCAGTGTTCTCTTGTTACACACTCCAAACCCTTAGATGCTCTTATATATCGGGTTACAAAAGAGTCCTAGTCTGGGTCTAAAACCTGCAAGCGAAAAACGGGTCATAAAATTTTTTCCGGGGGCAACCCCCACGTCTTTGGTGGCTTAAGGCCACACAAAGCCCATTTTTTGGGTCAAAACTAAGTCACAATGTGACCCGGGCCAAGACAAAATTCGGGCTACAACATAACAAATCTTTACCTTGGCTCAAATTCCGCCAAGCTTCACAATCCCAGCTACTCATTTCGCTTCCTTCACATGCCCCTAAGGGCTTCAACAACTGTAAACACCAATCAAGCCCAAACAGTGTCTGAACTTGATAGTATGAAGGACCTTTGTCATCATATATGTCGGATTCTTTGCTGTCCCAATCTTCCTCACTGCAATAGCACCCTATGCAATCACATCTCTGATGAAGTGCAACCTGACATCAATATGCTTGGTCCTCTCATGGAACATTTGATTTTTAGTCAGATGTATAGCACTCTGGCTGTCGCAAAATACAGTCAAATCATCATGCTGCAAGCTCATATCACTAACCAATTCTTTAAGCCATATAGCTTCATTTACTGCCTCTGTGGCAGCCATGTACTCAACCTCTATAGTAGACAATGCAACTATAGATTGCAAAGTCGCCTTCCAATTGATCACACTCCCACAAAGAGTAAAGACATACCGTGTCAAGGACCTCCTCATATCAAGATCTCTAGCAGAATCCGAAGCAACATATCCAACAACACCCTAGACGTGTCGCTGCCTCTGTCATAGACTAATCCAACATCTGCAGTGCCTTGCAAATACTGCAATATCCATTTCACAGCCTTCTAATGAACCTTCCTAGGTTTATCCATGTATTTGTTCACTACACTAACTGCATGTGAAATGTCTGGCCTAGTGAACACCATAGCATACATGATGCTACCAACTGCCCTAGCATACGGAACACGAGACATGTGCTCCACCTACTTGGTCTGTGGTGACAATTCTGCCGAAAGTCTGAAGTGGGCTACCAATGGAGTACTCACAGGCTTTGATGCTTGCATATCGAAGCGTTCCAACACCTTCTCAATTTATTTCTTTATTTCTTCACAAATACAATCTGTTCACTCCTCTGTCTCTCTAAATCTCCATACCCAAAATCCTCTTCGCGGCACCTAGATCCTTCATCTCAAATTCACCGCTAAGCCGAGCCTTCAACATGTTGATTTCTGACATGTTTTTGCAAGCTATTAACATATCATCAACATAGAGCAACAAGTACAAATACGAACCACCTGAGAGCCTCCTGTGATACACACAACTGTCGAACCCACTCCTACAGTAGCCACTCCCAACCATAAAGGTGTCGAATCGCTTGTACCACTGTCTAGGAGACTGCTTCAGCCTATACAAGGACTTCTTCAGTAGGCAAACATGGTATTCCTTTCCTAGAATCTCAAACCCCTCAGGCTGATGCATATAAATCTGCTCTTCCAACTCTCCATGCAAGAATGCAATCTTGACATTAAGCTGCTCAAGTTCCAAGTCATACAGAGCAACCATAGCAAGTAACACTCAGATTGAATTATGTTTCACAATAGGAGAGAAAATGTCACGCCCCAAATTCCAACACCCGGAAAGGCATGGAAAATGGAGGTGATTAAATAAAAGCTCAACACCTTACAACTCCAAACAAGCTTTGATACTAAGTTGTCACCCCGATTTCCGATACTAAAACAGATATAGGAAACTAGGTGTGTATATCGGATGAAATTGCCAAAATACCCCTCTTGAGACCACTCTCATCCAAACAGTGTCTCAATACCGTGGAAGCGACTTTTAATACACATTTACATCATTATAACTAAAATATAACCGAGTTACATACATACATCTAAATGTAACTTGTCGAACCATATCCAAATATACATAATTGGCCAAGATCGAGAAGACTAATGGAACCACTGCTTAACAATATAAAAGTACCCATGTCTAGAATACTAATACATCCGTTCCATATACAAAATATATAGTTCTTCTCAAAATGCCCACACATGGCATATATATACAATAAAAACATCCAAAGCCCAAAAGAAGGCCCGATGCCTTTACCACTGTAATCAAGCGTTATCCACAACCGGTGCTTTATCTGTAAAAAAGTTTGTAGGGACGGGGTGAGCAACCGACTAGCTTAGTAGAGACATCCAAACCCCCTATGCACCGACTCGATGCAACCTACATGAAATGTAGTCATAGCATTCTTATACACTACATAACATATTTTCAATGCTTATAACATCGACAATATAGTGCACAAATCATGCTCCAATATATATATATATATATATATCATATCCAACATGTTTAATTTACCATAAGTAAACACAAAGCATTTCACAACTATACAAGTTAAACAAAAATCATGAATATCACAATTCATAACAAAGCTTGAAACATAAAGTCAAATAAGCTCAAAATCAATCCATGAGTAGGGAGTATTCGTAGTAACCAGATAAGTACCCTTAGGTTAAATATCTATTTTCCTATCTTTACGGGTTGCTAACTTGATGGTCTAGAATAAACCACTTGGCCAAGGTTGAGGTCTTGCACCCCTGAGCATTAAGCTCATCTTACTTTATTCCGACCTTTCTCCAAAATCATCAAACAACACATAGTTTCAAATAAGTGCATCATAAGCCACTTAAATCATGTTTAATATAAGTACATCATAAGCTACTAATATTAAAGCATGCATATACAATGCAACAACCTTTCTTTCACAAGAGATCATACAAATGTAAAAATGACAATATTGTCCTTTCTATGCTTTTAATCAATACATAGCGTGCAACACGTACACCTGCTATCCCAATAACTCATACATGATTCTAAATGGATATCATGCATTTCCAAACTAGCACATAAGACATACATGCTCAAAATATAATTCTAGTGCAAGAATCACATGCTTTTAACACACTTTAATTACCGAGATCAACCATACACATACGATGCATATATAATTCAAATACTTCATATATAACATATGAAAACTACTTTTAACACATGCTTATTCCAAAAAAAGAAAGAAAGAAAGAAATCAAAACATAATTCTCTAAGTCTTTTCTAGCATGTTAACCCACTAAAATCAACCCGAAACTCTAAGGAATCGATGATAAGAAAGAGAGAACACCCTACCTCGAATTCATACTCAAAAACCAAGAGACCTCCAAGCCCTAGAATCTGCCCTAGCCCAAAAACACTTGAAAATCTGCCGAAAAGAATTTTCAATCGGTGTAGAATGTAGGCAATCCCGAGGGGAACAACTATCGTGTAAAGTCCCGAGACCCAAATCACACTTCTAAGCCTCCAAAACTAAGATTAACCAAAAAGATGAAAGAGAGGAGAGGAAAGAGTTGTAGAGCTGATCTTTAGAGAGAAAAATCTGATTTAAGTTATGACCAAGTCAACCATTTTGGGATATTTATAGAAAAAGTTTCCCAAAATTACACATTAGCCCCTCATCTCTTTAGTTTTGCTCCTCTACCTTTTTCTACTTCCATTTAATCACAAAATGGCACTCTCTCATTTCAACGAACTTCACTAAAGCCCCTCCAAGTTCATTCATACCCCTACGTCACTTAAGTGATTCGTAGTTATTTTTTCGAAAACCCGAACCATGAATAGTAACTTTTCGTAAAAATTCCGAAAAATTACCCAAACCTTGATTCCATCCCACTATGGTCCTAAGGTACTTTAAAGCCCTTTTTAGAACTTTTAAAGTGGTCTCGAAACCCACACATAAGCATGCAATTATCATATAATCATGCTTAACAATTAATTAACCACGTATTTAAATAATAAAAAAATCCGAGGTTTTACAGAAAACTTCATTGAAGTCTACCCCTTCCCTCTGTGTATAGCTTTTTGCCACCAAGTGTGCCTTGAACCTCGCATCTTCCACTCCTAAAGTTCCTTCCGTCTTGAAGACCCATTTACAGCCCACAATCTTCTGGCCCTTAGGCTTCTGGACTAGCTCCTAAGTCTGGTTCTTATGAAAAGAGTCAATCTCCTCACTCGTGGCAACAGATAACTCTGTTGACTCTCCACCCGTGATGGCCTCATGATAAGTACATGATACCTGCTCATCAATACTCTCTGCCACACTAAGCACATAAGCAATTGAATCAGCATGTGAAAAGCCATACATTTGAGGTTGCTTAATCTCTCTCCTCGGTTTGTCCCTAGTTACATTGTACTGCTGCATCTGTGCATCTTCTCCTCAATCTAAAACTGCACCTGCTCATCATTCGACTGATGAGGAACACTCTAACTGAACCTTTGATAGCTCCACCTGCTCACTAACACCTTAAGCTCTAGCTGAATCAACTATCTCCTTTTGCGGAGTAAGCATCGCAGACTCAGGAAGGGTCACATCTCTACTAACAAGTAATTTCTTTCCCGAAGCATCTGGGCACCACAATATGTATCCCTTGACCCCGGGCTCATAACCAAGAAATATGCACTTCTTAGCCCTGGGTTCAATCTTCCCCTCATTGAGATATGCATACACAAGACAAGAAACAGACTATACCTCCTCCGGAGTCTTATAGTCGACTGTCGACGGAGACCGGTTCGCCAAGAAACAAGCTGTGGAAACAGCTTCAGCCCAGAACACTTTGTCTAACCCAGCATTGGACAACATACACCGTGCTCTCTTCAATAGTGTTCTGTTCATCCATTCTGTAACTCCATTTTACTGTGGAGTTTTCCTCACTGTGCAGTGTCTCACAATCCCGTGAGTCTTGCAAAACTCATTAAATTCTCCATCACAGAACTCCAAACCGCTGTCTGTCCTCAAGCGCTTAACCTGTTTTCTAGTTTGTTTTTCAATTAAGGTCTTCCTCTGCATAAACGTGACAAAGGCCTCATTCTTGTGTTTCAGAATATAAACCCAAACTTTTCGAGAAAAATCATCAATCAACGTCATCATATATCTACCACCACCAGTGAATTAACCTGAGAAGGACCCCAAAGATTAGAATGGATAGAATCCACTGTGCCCTTGGTCCTGTGAATTCTCGTAATGAACTTTACTCTACATTGTTTCTCGAGACACAATGTTCACAGAAATCTAGCTTTCTGATTTTTTGACCACCAAGCAGACCTTGCTTACTAAGAACATCCATCCCCCTCTCACTCATATGCCCCAGTTGCATATACCACAATCTCGTCGTATACGTAAATCTAGATCCGAGGACGATACTCCAGCAGAACCTGTAACTGTGCTACCCTGTAGAGCATACAAGCCATGTTGCTTCACTCCTTTCATCACCACAAGAGCACCCTTTGAAACCCTAATGACTCCACCTTCAGCCTTGTAACGTACCCAGGGAAATCAAATTCTTCTTTAGTTCTGGAACATGCCTGACATCAGTCAGTGTTCTCACTATACTGTCAAACATCTTGATTTGAACTGTACTGATACCTACAACCTTGCACGGCACATTATTCCCTATTAGAACTTCCCGTCCATCAATGGAATGATAAGAGGTAAACCAGTCCCTGTTAGGACAAATGTGATACGAGCAACCCGAATCAAGTATCCACTCATCGCTAGAGCCACGGGCAGAAATTGTGAGAACGCTACCACCATCTGAATCACTACCCTTTGCAACAGCCACCCCAGTGGCTTCGGAGGATTTTCCCTCTCCCTTCTTATGCTCCGAACAGTCTTTCCGAAGTGCCCTTGCTTGTGACAGGAGAAGCATTTCAGCACCTTCGATATGTTATTAGACTTGGAACAACCTCTGTTGTCAGACCCTCCTTTCTGATTCGTTCTCCCTCTAACAACCAAGCCTTCTGTCGAACTTTCTGTATTGTCCTCAAACGTCCTTCTCTGCAACTCCTTAGAATTCAAAGATGCCTTCATGTCTTTCATGGACAAATTAGTTCTGCCATACATCATCATATTGACAAAGTTCTCGTATAAGGGTGGTAAAGAACACAACAGAATAATAGCCTGATCCTCATCCTTTATTTTAACATCAATATTCTTCAAATCCATAATGACAACATTAACCTTGTCAAGGTGGTCTTTCAGAGACGAGCTTTCCTGCATTTGAAGAGTGAACAACCGTTTCTTTAGGTACAAGTGATTCACAAGAGACTTCGTCATATAATGGGATTCGGACTTGCTCCACAGCCTATCCACTGTAGTCTTTCCACAACCTCATCTTTCTGATCGTCCTTTCACTTTTTTGGCAGTGCATCCTTTCCCTTCAGTGCCTTGGATATCCCATGTTGAACCAACAGGGCCTGCATCTTAACCCGCCATAGGTTGAAGTCGTTCATGCCGTTAAACTTCTGGATTTCCATAAACTTGGTCGACATCCCAGCTTAGAATCGAAAGCTCTGATACCAATTTGTTGAGAAAAATAGCGGCGAACCAAGCACAATCACGAAACACGACACAAAACGAATCAAGCACAACGTACAAAACACAAGAATTTATGTGGTTCGGTGATGTGCCTACGTCCACGGCGAAGATCTGGCAAAAGATTTCACTATGCGAAAATCAGGAGATTACAAGTTTCAACCCCAAACCCTAGCTCTCGCTCTCTTTCTGCATTTTTAGTGTTTTCTCTTGTTACATGTTCCAAACCCTTAGATGCCCTTATATATCGGGCTACAAGAGAGTTCTAATCCGGGTCCAAAAGCTGCTAGCGAAAAACGGGTCATAAATTTTTTTTCGGGGGTATAGCTTTGGTGGCTTAACTGGGTTGCAACGCGACGCTAGTCGAGACAAAATTCAGGCCACAACATAGCAGGATCCAGTTATTAAAAGATTTGAGAAGAGGTTGGCAGGTTGGAAGCCGTATTTGTCAAAGGGTGGTTGTCTTACTTTGATGAAAAACACGTTATCGAGCATGCCTACCTACTTCTTGACTTTGTTCCAGATTCTAGCTTCAATGAGCCAGGGGATTGAGAAGCTTCAACGGAATTTCCTTTGGGGAGGTAAAAGGAAGGAGTTTAAGTTTCATCTTGTGAGTTGGGATCCGGTGTGCAACCTATTCAGGTGGGAGGATTAGGGATTAGGAGACTCATCCCCTTTAATAAAGCCTTGTTGGGCAAATGGCTGTGGAGATTTGGGGTGGAGAGGAGCAATCTTTGGAGGAGGGTCATATTTTTGAAGCTTGGGGAGGAAAGGGGCGGATGTTGTTCCTTGGAGCTGAGGGGATCAACAGGAGTTGGTGTTTGAAAATTCATGTGGATGGGACGGAATGAATTTTCAAATCATATGTGATTCAAAATGAAAGATGGCAGGAGTATTCATTTTTGGGAGGATCTATGGTGTGAGAGCCGGTCTGTTGCTTGCATCTACCCGAGGATTATCAGGATTGCGACAAACATGCGTGCCATGATTGCCAATTGCTTTCACGTTGATAGTGGCTAGCTGACATGGGATGTGCAGTTTGTGCAGCATTTCCAGGATTGGGAGTTGGAGGATCTGGCAGTGCTCTATCGTCAGAGGGTGGAGGGTTTGGGGATGGATGAGTGTCTTTGGGTTCCCTCTTCTCGGGGAGATTCGGGGTGCACTCCTTTTATATGTGTTTGGTGAGTATGCAACCTTCTTCTTCTTTTCTGTGGACCCTTGAAAGTAGCCTTTTTTGCTTCGACAACGGTTTGGACCAAATCCTTACTGAGAATAACTTGAGGAGACGGGGGATGACCCTAGTGAATCGGTGCCTCGGTGAATCATCTTCTTCTTCATTACCCGATGGCTAGGGATTGTTGGGATATGATTCTAGGCATCTTCAAAGTTCAGTGGGTTATGCCTTTTTCTACGAGGAGTACTTTAGAGTCTTGGAGGGGCGGTCTTGTGGGAGCTCAGGTTCAAGTTGCTTGGAGGGTTGTGCCCTTATGCATGTGGTGGTCTTTATGGAAGGAGAGAAATAGGAGATCCTCTCCTATTAGTGTGCTTAAGTTCTCTATTCTTCACACTTTATTTTTTTGGGTTTGGAGGAGAAATTGTAAATCTACAGGGGAGATAGTGAATTTTATGGATTCCTTGAGTGGTTAGGGGCCCTATTTGGTCCTCGTGTTTATGTTGGGATACGCTCTCCTCTTGAGCGTTGCTTATAATACTTTACTTGTGAAAAAAAGGATGAATAATAATGGGGAGGTCAATAACATAATAGAGAAGCTCTTTTTTTTTTTCTTTTCTTTTTTCTTTTTTCTTTTATTGGATGAGCAAGAAGATCAATGTTGTGGGCGAGAGTACAATTCAAATTTGATATTCCTTTTCATGTTTGTGGCTTTAAATTTAACAAGCGTAAGAATAACCTAGCCACAAACATGAAGGGTTACTTTTATTGATTGAAGATTCATCTCCATCATCATCAATTCTAGGGAGGACTAAACCATCTTCTTTCCAATGGATTCCTAGTGTTGAAGCAACAAGATTGGGGGTGATGAGATGGTCTTGTCCCTGAACAGAAGTCTTAAAATACATGGCGTCAGAATCAATTGAGAAAGTCTCTTATGCACTAAAGGAGTTTGAAAAGCATTGTTGTGTTGGATTGAAGATCATTCATCGGCATTTTTTTCTTTCTGAATTAACTTGGCTCCTCTGGTTCCAACCATTGAAGCGACAAAAGAGCCCACAATAGAAAAACCATTCTTTTAGGCCAATTGCAGCCTGGATAAACTAATTTTGAGTATTAACTGGAGGAAGTTGTGGCATTTGCTCATCTTGTCTTTCTTTTTATTTTTCTTGACTTGCCTCATCACCACTTGCACTGCTACTTGAATAAACAACAACATGACCTTGTCATCTCCCTTCGATTTGTTAACTCATGAAGTGTCAATTTTGACAACCTTTTTGGCTTCTTTTTCCTTTATCAAATTCAGCATTGAAAAGATTTTGCAGAATTTGACATATGAAGATAAAGCATGGTAGGGTTCGACGAGTGGTGTATTAGAGAGCAATTTGAATCCTGTGACAAACAATAGAAGAGGAAGATAAATGGGTAAATTGTTTGTCATAAAATATATAAAATTGTGCATTTTTTTGGCAAGTTCGGCCACAAGACCTGTGGTTTGATATTTTGTGCCACAATATGGTATTGGGGGCTCGAAATTTGGAGGAGTTAACATGAATGTCACAAATAAGGATATTAAATTGATGAATGGAAAAGCTCTCACCGGAATTTCTAGGAAGAACCATTCCACCATCTTCATGTCAGATGTCAAGTAAGGATGCAATGACATCTAAGTTGATGGTTTGGGTTATGCTGTAGTAGATGTCTTAAAGCTTCTTGTCGAATCTCAAGTGGCCATCTCACCTAAAACCAATTGGTGTTAAGGAGGGCAAACTTTTAATTTTTTACGGGCTAACATGCATCCTGTTAAGAGTGCAGTGCCACGTGAACTAACAACAAACACGAGAGTGGTATCCAACAACACTTCCCCGCACGATGGCACTCACGTGAGTCGAACTCGTGACTTTTAGCTCTGATACTAAAAAGTAAAATATGTGTAATTGACTAACTCAATTTGAGAGCTGGACTATCATTATATACACGGGGAATATTACAAATATGGAAAGAAACAAATCCTTAAACAATAGCCTAAACATACGCCTAATAATGGAAACTCAATAAATTTGCCACAATTAAATAGCGAACTCAAAGATATGATTCCCAAAACTCTCGCTCAAGCTGGAGCAAATATGTTGATCAAGCCCAGCTTGACTATGGAAGACTGAAGAAGAGAAGACCCATCATACTTTGTGAACATATCTGCAGTCAGTTGTGAAGAGGGAACAAAAATTGGACTAATGATACCTGACCGAACCTTCTCTCGAATGAAGTGAATGTCTACCTCAATATGTTTAGACCATTCATGTAACACAGAGTCAGTCTGTTCTGAAGAGGGAACAAAAATTGGACTAACGATACCTGACGAAACCATCTCTTGAATGAAGTGAATGTCTACCTCAATATGTTTAGACCGTTCACGTAACACAGAGTCAGAAGCAAGCATCATGGCTGATTTGTTGTCGCAAAACAGCTTTGAAGAACCTTTCTTTACAAACCTAATTCTCCCAGAATTGATTGAAGCCAAAGGAGCTCACAAATACCTTGAGCCATAGCTCGGTACTCAGCTTCGGTAGAGGATCTAGAGACAACAGCTTGCTTCTTACTCTTCCATGATATGAGATGATTACCATAGAAAGCACAGAAGCTAGAGGTAGACCGCTTATCTGTCTTACAACCAGCATAGTTTGCATCAGTAAAGCGCATGAGAGTCCTGACTGATTTCCTAAGGCATAGAACGAACTAAGGCTAGGACACGACTTAGATACCTCAAAATATGGTAGACTGCATCCATATGAGTTGAGCATGGGGCATGCATGAATTAACTGACCATACTAATAGCAAAGGTCAAATCAAATCAGGACTTGTGTTAGTCAAGTAGATAAGACGACCTACCAGACGTTGATATACAGACGGATCTGGGAGTAATTCCCCTGACTCAATAGAAAGTTTGAGATTGGGATCCATAGGCGTGGAAGCGGGTCGACATTCAAGCATGCCAGTATCTTGAAGAAGATCTAAAACATATTTCCTTTGAGATAAGGAAATTTCACGACGGGATCTAGCAACCTCAATTCCAAGAAAATACCGAAGGGGACCTAAGTTCTTCACATCAAAGGACTTTTGAAGATGAAGTTTCACCTTAGATTGACATCATTTAGGAAGCACAGACACACCTAAAAGGTCAAAGAATCTGTGTCGGACACGTGTCGGACACACCCCGACATGTGTCTGACACGCCAAAATACGTGTCCTAATTTTTTTTATTTTTGGACACACCACGGACACGGCATAAACATGCCAAGGACACGTGTCCGACACGCATGTCATATCGTTAGGGAGTTTTTAGAAAGTTTTAAAAAGAAAGATAGTATAAAGTGTAAATATGATGACTTCTTTGAATTTTTTTAATAAAATATGGCAGTCATAACATATAATATTTCATTTTTTTTTTTGTTTAGAAAACAACTATTATCATTATCGTGGAGTAGATTCAATTGTGTCGTCCTTTAAACGATAAATTTATTATTTTTATAGCTCATTAGTTATTATGATTTGTGAATTTTTCTAGGTTGATCTCATATATAAAAAAGATATATTTATTAGTCACGTGTCCTCACTGTGTCCGTATCCTAGTTTTTTTAGGATTTGCCGTGTCGCAGTGTCTGTGTCGTGTTATATCCATGTCCCGTATCCGTATCAGTGCTTCTTAGGACATCATCACCTGTGACAATAATATCATCCACATATACTAATAAAATAATACAACGACCATCAGGGTGACGTTGAATAAAGCAAGTATGGTTTTAGTGACAGCGCACAAAACCCATGGATAGGACAACATCACTGAAACGACTAAACCATGCTCTAAGAGATTGCTTCAGACCATAAAGAGACTTCCGCAACCGACAGACTTTCCGAGCATACTCCCCCTCAGCCTAGAATCCGGGGGTGGATCTATATATATAATCTCAAGTAAGTCTCTGTTAAGAAATGCGTTCTTGACATCTAACTGATGAAGAGGCCAAGAATGGGCCACAACCAAGGAGATAAGTAGTAGCACGGAAGTCAACTTTGCCACAGGAGCAAAGGTAGCACCAAAGTCTTTGCCCAGAATTTGAGTAAAGCCTTTTGCCACCAACCGAGCCTTATACCGATCAAGAGAACCATCAGCTAAGTATTTCATGCTAAAGACCCATTTGCAGCCAATCGTCTTCTCCCCAGCAGGTAAAGAAACAAGTTCCCATGTATTATTACGTTGTAAAACATCCATTTCTGCTGTCATGGTAGACACCCAATTGGGATCCTGGAGGGCCTCTGACACTGATCGAGGGATAGAAATGGACCCAATCTTGCCTAGGAAGGCTTTATATGCACCTGAAAGGTCATCATAGGGGGAAATAGGGTGGTCAGTGCTACTAGAGAAACCATACCAATTAGGAGGGTGACGAACATGGGTAGGATAACGAGATGTATGCTCAGGATTGGTAGGAACAAGTAGAGAAGGAGAGTTACCTAGACCCAGTTCTAAAGATGATTCTGGCAGGGGTGGATAAGTGCAATGGCGACGAGAGTAGACTTGCAAAGGAAGAGGGGAACCCTGTATTGGTGGAGAAGGAGATTTCAGGACCGTGTGATCTTCAAAGATAGGAACAGGACAGGCAATAGGAGAGATCTTCTTCTCCGGAGCACAAGAAAGAGGATCCTGGATCACAGAATTAGTACCATAAAAAGGAACAGTTTCATGAAATGTCACATCAAAAGAATGATGCATGTGTTTGGTCACAGGATTATAGCAACGATAGCCCTTTGACATATCATAATACCCCAAGAAAATACATCTAACAGATTTATCATCAAGTTAATTACGAGAAGGATTCCAGTTATAAACAAAACAAGTATAACCGAAAACACGAGGCAGAAAATGAAACAACGTATAATCAGGCTAGAGAATCTGAAGTGGGGCCTTACCACCCAAAACTCGACTGGGAGTACGATTAATCAGAAAAGTAGCTGTAAGAACAGCTATATGCCAATAGAATTTAGGCACATGCATACCACTCAAAGGACATCGGACCACAGACATAAGATGACGATTTTTGCGTTTAGCTACGCCATTCTGTTTAGGAGTGTAGGGGCAAGTGAGTTGATGTAAAATTCCCTTTTTATTAAGTTCAGACCGAAACTCATTAGAAACATATTCACGCCCATTATCAAAACGAATATTACAAACAATAGTGTTATACTGGGCTTTGATCATTTGGAGAAACTGGGTAAATAAAGCACCTCAGATTTCTTTTCAATAAATAACCCAAGTACAATGAGAATGATCATCAATAAATGTCACATAATATCAATGGCAAGAGAAAAGAGAAAGCAGTAACTGGGGAAAGGCCCCAAACATCAGAATGGATAAGATCAAACATACTAGGAGCACAACTCATATGAGAAATATAACTAGTTCTAGTATGTTTAGAAAGCTCACAAACTTCACATTGAAACTTATGATCTTTACATGTTTTATTTAAGGAAGGGAACAATAAACATAAATACTAGAAGTTTACATGCCCTAAACTGGCATGCCATAGACTTAAAGTGCGAAAAGAAACATCATAAGTATTAGAAGCGGGTAGGATAGAAGCTTGAGGACTCGTTCCTGATGGTTCCCCAAAGTAGTAAAGCCCATCACGCTCATAACCCGTGCCAAACATCCTCTTTGAACGAAGGTCCTGCAAAAGACAGTGATCTGGTAAGAAGAGAACTACACATTGAAGGTTTTTTGCAAGCCGGCCTACAGATAAAAGGTTAAAGGAAATTTAGGTACATGAAGGACAAATTAAAGAGTAATATCAGGAGACAGATAAACATCACTCTTACTGTGAATGTAAGATGTAGAACCATCTGCAAGACACGCAGATTGGGTAACATGTATGACATTGGAAGAAAAAACCGATAACTCACCAGCCATGTGATCATTGGCCCTGGAATCCAGAACCCAAGTAGGTTGCTTTGCCTTAACATGAAATGCAATAGGAGTTCTTGTAATAATAGTGGCAGTAGGAGTAGGAGCAGCTGGATGAGCACCAACTCTGGAAGGGAGCCAAGCTGGTCCTAGATCTCCCCAATCTGAGATTGAAGTTGGCACAGTCCAAGAAATATAGTTGGTCCACCAGTAGTAGCAACAATCTCTACAACAGTAGCAGTACGAGAAGAACTAGTTCCAGATGAACAGTTCCTAGCAAATTTCTGCTTTAGTTCAGGATGAAGTTTGAAGCAGCGAGCCTAAATATATCCAACCCCTCCACAATGGTGACAAATAGTCTGACCTCCAGTGATATGTGATCCAGAGTTCACTGCAAAAGCCATACTATCTCCAGCAGGCTCAGACACTAGTGGAGGAACAAGTGAGGGCTGAAGTAAACATGGTCTGCGTTCTTCACTATCAACAGTAGCAAAGGCTTCCAACAGGGATGGCATTGGTGATGCATTCAAGATTTGAGACTTAAGTGGTTCAAATTCTGAGCGTAATCCCATAAAAAATTGATAGGTATGTTGGGGATCAAGACGCTTGACAAGAAGAGAGGCTGCCTTGGGAGGAAATTCACTCAGAGGCTCATATTGAGCCAATTTCTCCCAACGAGATCTCTGTTGTGAAAAACAGTTGCTAACCAATCACAATCACGAAACATGACACAAAACGAAACAAGCACAACACAAGAATTTACGTGGTTCGGCAATGTGCTTACGTCCACGTCAAAGATTCGGCGAAAGTTCACTATGCAAAAATTAGGAGATTATAATTTTCAACTCCAAACCCTAGCTCTCACTTTTTCACTCTCTTTCTGCGTTTTCAGTGTTTTCTCTCATCCTCACTCCAAACCCTTAGATGCCCTTATATATCGGGCTACAAGAGAGTCTTAATTCGGGTCCAAAACCCGTAAGCGAAAAAGGAGTCAAATTTTTTCCGAGGGCATCGTGGCTTAAGGCCACACAAAGCCCATATTTCGGGTCACAATGCGACCCGCCCGAGACAAAATTCGGGCCACAATATAACAAATCTCCACCTTGGTTCAAATTCTGCCAAGCTTCGCAATCCCAGCTACTCCTTTCGCCTCCTTCGCATGCCCCTAAGGGCGTCAGCAACTGTAAACACCAATCAAGTCCAAACAGTGTCTGAATTTGATAGTAAGAATGACCTTAATCATCATATCTGTCGGATTCTCTGCTGTCCCAATCTTCCTCACTGCAATAGCACCCTGTGCAATCACATCTCTGATGAAATGCAACCTGAGTCACCTGACATCAATATGCTTGGTCCTCTCCTGGAACATCTGATTTTTAGTCAGATGTATAGCACACTGGCTGTCGCAAAATACAGTCAAATCATCTTGCTGCAAGCTTAGATCACTAACCAAGCCTCTAAGCCATATAGCTTCCTTCACTGCCTCTGTGGCAGCCATGTACTCAACCTCTGTAGTAGACAATGCAACTGTAGACTGCAAAGTCGCCTTCCAATTGATCACACTCCCACAAAGAGTAAAGACATACCCTGTCAAGGACCTCCCCCTATCAATATCTCCATCATAATCCGAATCAACATATCCAACAAAACACCCAGACGTATTGTTGCCTTTGTCATAAACTAATCCAACAACTGCAGTGCTTCGCAAATACTGCAATATCCATTTTACAGCTTGCCAATCAACCTTCCCAGGTTTATCCATGTATTTGCTCACTACACTAACTGCATGTGAAATGTCTGGCCTAGTGCACACCATAGCATACATGATGCTACCAACTGCACTAGCATAAGGAACACGAGGCGTGTGCTCCACCTCCTCCTCAGTTTGTGGTGACAATTTTGCTGAAAGTCTGAAGTGGGTTGCCAATGGAGTACTCACAGGCTTTGATGCTTGCATACCGAAGCATTCCAGCACCTTCTCAATTTATTTCTTCACAAATACAATCTGCCCGCTCCTCTGTCTCTGTAAACCTCCATACCAAAAATCCTCTTCGCGGCACCTAGATCCTTCATCTCAAATTCACCAGTAAGCCGAGCCTTCCACATGTTGATTTTTGACATGTTTTTGCAAGCTATCAACATGTCATCAACATAGAGCAACAAGTACAAATACAAACCATCTGAGAGCCTCCTGTGATACACACAACCATCGAACTCACTCCTACAGTAGCCACTCCCAACCATAAAGGTGTCGAATCGCTTGTACCATTGTCTAGGAAACTGCTTTAGCCCATACAAAGACTTCTTCAGTAGGCAAACATAGTCTTCCTTTCCCAGAATCTCAAACCCCTCAGGCTGATGCATATAAATCTGTTCTTCCAACTCTCCATGCAAGAACGCAGTCTTGACATCAAGCTTCTCAAGCTCTAGGTCATGCAGAGCAACCATAGCAAGTAACACTCAGATTGAGCTATGTTTCACAATAGGAGAGAAAACTTCATTGAAGTCCACCCCTTCCCTCTGTGTATAGCCCTTTGCCACCAAACGTGTCTTGAAACTCTCATCTTCCACTCCTGAAGTTCTTTCCTTTTTCTTGAAGACCCATTTACAGTCCACAATCTTCTGACCCTTAGGCTTCTTGACTAGCTCCCAAGTCTGGTTCTTATGAAGAGACTCAATCTCCTTAATTATGGCAACAGACCACTGTGCTGACTCTCTACCCGTGATGGCCTCATGATAAGTACACGGTACCTGCTCATTAATACTCTCTGCCACACTAAGTGTATAAGCAACCGAATCAGTATTTGAAAAGCCATACTTTTGAGGTGGCTTAATCTCTCTTCTTTGTTTGTCTCTAGCCACATTGTACCGCTGCATTGTGCATCTTCTTCCTCAACCTGAAACTGCACATGTTCATCATCCAACTAATCAGGAACACTCTCTAACTGAACTTCTCATAGCTCCACCTTCTCACTAACACCCTGAGCTCTAGTTGAATCAACTACCTCTTTCAGCGGAGTAAGCATCGCAGTCTCATGAAAGGTCACATCTCTGCTAACAAGTAATTTCTTTCCCGAAGCATCTGAGCACCACAATCTGTATCCCTTGACCCCGGGCTCATAACCAATAAATATACACTTCTTAGTGCTCGGTTCAAGCTTCCCCTCATTGACATGAGCATACGCAGGACACCCAAATATTTTCATATTACTTTAACTTGCAGGAGAACCAGATCATACCTCCTCCGGAGTCTTACAGTTGATAGCAGTCGATGGAGACCGGTTCACTAAGAAACAACCTGTGGAAACAGCTTCAACCCAAAACACTTTGTCTAACCCACCATTGGACAACATACACCGTGCTCTCTCCAATAGTGTTCTGTTCATTCGTTCTGCAACTCCATTCTGTTGTGGAGTTTTCCTCACTGTTCGATATCTCACAATCCCGTGAGTCTTGCAAAACTCATTAAATTCTCCATCACAGAACTCCAAACCGTTGTTTTTCCTCAAGCGTAACCTGTTTTCTAGTCTGTTTTTCAATTAAGGTCTTCCACTGCTTGAATGTGACAAAGGCCTCATTCTTGTGTTTCAGAATATAAACCCAAACTTTTCGAGAAAAATCATCAATCAACGTCATCATATATCTAACACCACCATGTGAATTAACTTGAGAAGGACCCCAAAGATTAGAATGGATATAATCCACTGTGCCCTTGGTCCTCTGAATTTTCGTATTGAACTTCACTCTACACTATTTCCCGAAGACACAATGTTCACAGAAATCCAGCTTTCCAGTTTTCTGACCACTAAGCAGACCCTGTTTACTCAGAACATCCATCCCCTTCTCCCTCATATGCCCTAGTCGCATATGCCATAACTTAATAGTATCTAAATCCGGATCCGTGGAAGTTACTGCAGTAGAACCTGTAACTGTGCTATCTTGCAGAGCATACAAACCATGTTGCTTCAATCCCTTCATCACCACAAGAGCACCCTTTGAAACCCTAATGACTCCACCTTTAGCTTTGTAACTGCAGCTAATGGAATCTAGCGTACCCATGGAAATCAAATTCTTCTTCAGTTTTGGAACATGCCTAACATCAGTAAGTGTTCTCACTATACTCTTGATTTGAACTGTACCGATACCTACAACCTTGCACTCTGCCGAACTTTCTGTATTGCCCTTAAACGTCCTTCTCTGCAACTCCTTAGAATTCAAAGATGCCTTCACGTCTTCCATGGACAAATTAGTTCTACCATACATCATTGTATCGACAAAGTTCTACGAGGGTGGTAGAGAACACAACAAAATAATAGCTTTATCCTCATCCTCTATTTTAACATCAATATTCCATGATGACAGCATTAACCTTGTTAAGGTGGTATTTTAAAGACGAACCTTCCTGCATCCGCTTCTTTAAGTACAAGCGATTCGCAAGAGACTTCGTTATATAACGAGATTCCAACTTGCTCCACAACCCATCCACCGTAGTCTCCCTAGAAACTTCTCGCAAAACCTTGTTACTCAAACACAACAGAATCGCACTCTGTGCTTTCTCCATAGCCTCATCTTTCTGATCGTCCTTCCACTTTTTTGGCAGTGCATCCTTTCCCTTTAGCGCCTTGGATATCCCATGTTGAACCAACAAGGCCTGCATCTTAATCCGCCACAGGTTGAAGCCATTCATGCCGTTAAACTTCTCGATTCCGTAAACTTGGTCGACATCCCAGCTTAGAATCGAAAGCTCTGATACCAATTTGTTGTGAAAAACAGTTGCGAATCAAGCACAATCACGAAACATGACACAAAACGAAACAAGCACAACACAGAACACAAGAATTTACGTGGTTCGACGATGTGCCTACGTCCATGGCAAAGATCTGACGAAAGTTTACTATACAAAAATTAGGAGATTACAAGTTTCAACCCCAAACCCTAGCTATCGCTCTCTCACTCTCTTTCTGCGTTTCAGTGTTTTCTTTCATCCTCACTCCAAACCCTTAGATGTCTTTATATATTAGGCTACAAGAGTGTCCTAATCCGGGTCCAAAACCCGTAAGTGAAAAACGGGTCATAAATTTTTTTTGGGGACGCTGCCCCCGGATTCTCGTGGCTTTAGGCCACACAAAGCCCCATTTTTTGGGTCAAAACCAGGTCGCAACATGACCCTGGCCGAGAAAAAATTCGGTGCACAACATAACAATCTCAAATACCCAAAGTAATCAGCCACAGACAAATTCAGACTTTCCTGCGAGGCCTTGACAATATCCTGGTATAACTCAAAAATACGAGCATCTTTCCTAGAATGAGCATACATTTGATTCAAAGCAGTCCACAAGTCATGAACACAGTCATAAAACATGAATATATTATAAATTTGTTCTTCTATAGAATTAAACGTCCATCCTAAAATAGTGCAATTTTCCGTATCCCACTAAGCATATTTAGAATCTTTGATATCTGGCCTCTTTCATAACTCAAAAGCCACCTTGTTTTGCCTTTTCCACCAATATAAAGGTGCAGGGAACGAGGCCATGATGCAAAATTATGGCCATTTAATAGCACACTAGTAACTCGTTAGGCCAGTGTGTGTTGTGCTGAAGAGAGAGTTTCCTTAAACCTACGCCTCTCCTCTCCTCTCTCTCTCTCTCTCTCTCTCTCTCTCTCTCTCTCTCTCTTTATAGCTCCTTTTCTCTTTCTTTCTTGTCATCACAGACTCTTTCTTTCTCTAAGCTCATCACCGAAGCCCTTTCTTCTCTCTCTACCTCTCACTAAGGCTCTCCCTCCCTCTCTTCTTCGGGCTATTGTTGCGACAGTCCTAGGGGGATCCAATCTCCTCTAGGTTTGACCCCTGTAGGGGAATTCCCTTAGTGTTTTTCATGCACTAAGGGTCAGAAGGTGTGGTTGCAATTTTTTTGGGCTGCCGGGATATTCGGCAACGTTATTGGATCGTCTCGCCGTGTCTCTGGCTTCTTGGTTTGATCAATTTCAGGTTTATTCCTCATTTCTTTGATATTATTGGTGATCTGTTGAATTGTTTTATTTAATATTATGGTTGAATCAAGTAATAATGAGGAAACTCTCTTCGGCACAACACGAGAGTGGTATCCAACAACAAAGCTCATGTGTCGGAGTCGATAGTAAACATGTTAACGTAAAAAGTTTGAACCAGCTTAACATATGTTTTTGGGTAAATTACTCTGACCTCCCCTAAGGTTTTACTTAATTACCCTCGGATTAAAGTTTTTAAAATATGGTGGTCAACCTCCCCTGAGGCTTGGTTGACTTTACTCCCGGTACCCCTACCGTTAATTGACGGCCAGCTTCGTTAAAGTTAATTAGCATAAAAAATCAAAATACCAAACTACTCTCGGTGGCGGTAGTACTGGTATGCATTGATAGAGAAAATATGTATATAAAACATGTTAATCTCAGTTAAAGAATTAGAAATTGAAGTTATTTTTGTACAAAAGCATTATAACTTGAGGGTACCTTTGTAATTGTATATTAGATGTGATTTTGTTTAACAGATCATTAGTCTGACAGGGGTGTTAGAGTAATTTTGCAAAATCTTTAATTTGGGAGTAATTAAGCCAAACCTCAAGGGAGGTCAGAGTAATTTACCCTATATGTTTTTTTGGTGGGGTTTGCATATATTTGCTCATCCATGAGAAGTGAAGAGTTGGGGAATGCCTTGTGCATGGAGTTCCGATAGAATGACCCTTTCAACCACCAAGGGTCTCTTCCCAAAAAGAGTATTGAAGTGATCTTCATTGTTGGGGGGTACAGAAGTGTTTTTGTGAGAATGACGTGCCTTCACCAAAAAGCGTACACATTATGCACAGTACAGTACTCTATCTAAGATTAACTTCAGTGGTATCTCCTCTCAATTGAGAGGTAGAGGATTCAAGTCCCAAATAAGGTAAAGTGGATAAGCAAACATAACCATAGTGGAACACTTAAACATTGGACTTTTCCACTAACCTATTAGAGTTATAATTACTTTTAGCAACTTAATCTTATTACGCGTGAAGTTTAGTTTTTTTGGTAATTCCTGTCTCGTCTGTTTTCAATAATCATTGTTTCTTGCATATACAAAAATAATTATATATCATGTAAAGCATTTATGATAATATTGAATATAGAATATCTATTACAAAATGTAGATTATAGATCAAAGATTGATTGGACGGATTGCCCTATCCTTCAATCTGACTGTGCTGTAGGTTTGGTTGATCTTTTCCAACCGAATCCCATTTCTGAAAGAGAAGAAAAAACTGTACCCCAAGGCTTGCTCATTGGTTGCTTTTGAAAGTGGTTCAACTTAGATGCATTGACGATGATGAATTTTATGCATCCATCACTTGATTGAGAAAGAAGTGGAAACACAACCTTGTTGAACATTAGAACCCGTTACAGTGTTGAAAATAATTAGCTTATAGTCTTCAATAGTGGCCATTCTTCAACATTTCTCAACAAGTGAGACCATGGTCTTTTAGACTAGTCAAATTCTTCATTATGCAGTTAAAAAACTTGTGCCTCAAAAGAAGTTAATTTTTTTATTCCTTACACGTAGTTGTAACTTTTCACTTTTTAAATGTTTCAATATGTTCAACAGATGGCTGCATATCGTATTGCTCTCCATTCTCAAGTAGACTGCATTGAGATTGATGTTTCTCGTTCTTCAGATGGAGTTTTGTTCGCTCTTCATGACAGGTAGATGTGAGCTTTTTTCCCTATACAAAGGGTTTTATCACTTTTCATTTGCTGATTGATATTACACCATTGAACAACCTTGATTAGTGTATTTTTCTGCATCTCCACAATAAACCTGTTCATGTTGTTTGAAAACTAAATCCAAGTGTTGCTGCATGGGAGGGAAGGTGACGGAGGACTTGTACTGAAAAGTATGATTTCTTCATTCATTTTTCTTTATACGGTAATTGTAGTGTTTTTATATAGGACACCTAAGGAAGTTACTCCATAAAGGGGTCATTGCTTGGTCCAACAATAAAAGGTTGGGATGACTAGTTCGAGGATGTGGGTTTGAATTTGAGAGCAGTCACTTTGTGCAAAAATATTGCCAGAAGTTAGGTTTTCACTGGTTAATGACCATTTTTAGGGAAGCTACTTCATAACTAAGTAGTCAATATCAGAATAACCTACTGAGTTAAAAAAAGAATTATACCAAGGAGATTATCTATAGATTAAAGCAAACATTATATGTGAACTAACATTCCCAAAACACTCGCAATAGCAAAAACGCATGAAATATAATCTGGCCAGAATCCAGTAACTATACTCAATTGAATGATATATAACGTTTTACTTCCAGGTGGAGATTTGGCCACAAATGTCACTCTTTTGTCTAGTCAGCCAGTGAAGGACTCTTCAACGCTGGAGAGTCTTCTTAAGAAACCACACATACGACTTTCCAGGTATCACAGAACCTTGTTAAGGATGGAGATAGGTAAGGCATCGTACGTAGAGGTCGCTCGGCTACCGTGATTGTTCTCAGGGGGGAAGGCTATAAAGTTGGCTGCGCCGGAGACAAGAGGGTTATGTCTCAAAGTGGATGATGACAATATATGGCAGTGAAGAGTGATGCTAAGAGCGTGCCTCATTGGGAAATTTGACAAAGAAGTTGGGTCAGTGGAGATGATAGCAGAGTGGGCAACTAAGGTTTGGCGAGTTTCCTGTGGGGTAAGGGTGGTACCGATGCCGGATTCCCTTTTGCTGTTTTAGTTGCCGTTGCATGCCGAGGCCGTCAGAGTTTTACTTGAAGGTAGGAGGACATGGGGTGAGGCTAATCTGAGAATCAATGTGTGGTATTTTCGGGTTGGAATTTCTAGAGGACTGAGGGTGAGGAAGGAACGCCGGATTCTGCTCTTTGGGTTGCTGCTCCATGTCTGGTGTGATTCACTGTTTGTCGCTGTGGGTGAGGCGTGGAGGGTTTGTTGGGGTGGAGGCCGATGCTATAGGAGACGCTACGAAGGTTACAATTTCGATAAAGGAAGGTGGCGAGATTCCGGACTTTGTTTGGATCGAAGATGACTGTCTCTATTATAAGGTGGCCGTCATAGAGGAAAAATTGCCAGAGATGGTGCCTTCTGTAGCGTCTCTTGCAGGACGAGATGAACGGGAACTCATGACAGAAGAGGAATGGTGGAGCGTGAGGGATGGGGGTGTTCGCAAGAACCGATAAGGCGATTCTGAGAGGGTCAACCAGAGAAAGGGACGACTGAGACCGGTTATGGCGCAAGGACAAGGACGAGGGAATCGCCACGTGCTAGAGACGTGTGGTTATGAGGGTAGAAGAGAGTGGGTACGTGGGTCGCCAGAAACAAACGGGCTGATGGAGTTGGTGACAGCTAGGGGGCTACGTGGCGTAAGGGGATTGGGCCACATGGGGAAAGTCTCACGTGACCGTAGAGGGTTTAATTTGAATTCAAATTCAGGTGGGCCTTTCCTTAATTCTCTTAATTGATTTGGGCCGCTTTCAAGCCCAGCAAACGAAGAGCAAGGGGAGGGTGATGTTAATCAGATTGGGTTGGGCCTAAGAACTAAATGACCGGGCCACTTGAGTCTGAAGAAGCATTTTAATCATCGTAAGCCCAATGTGGGAAATGTTTCTCTTAATTTGTATGGGCTTTCCAAGACTGGGCCAACAAATGCTGGGTTTGTTTTAAAAGGTGAAAACGTTGAGGCTTATGGATTGAAGGATCGCTCAAACGGAGCCTTACGCAAGAACTCATCTTTTATTCAGCGCATCTCACAGAGCTTCAATGCCTCAGTTGACGATGTGGCGGTGCTGGAAAGGAGACATAAGGAGGCCGATGAGAACAGGGTGGTCTGGCGTAGGTCAGGGACGAAGCATAGAAATGGTGGGAATGGCAGAAGGTCTGAAACCAAATGTGATCGCAACACTGCTGCGAAGAAGATTTAATCTCTCTCTAAAAATTCTTCTACGGGCAAGAGATGGTCGAGAAAAGAAAAACAGAAGTGGGTTAGAAGCCGAGATCGGAACATGGGCAGAAGTGCGATGATATTCAGGGTATGTCTGAGTACAGGAGGTCGGTCCCTGTTTCTGTTCTCTGATCTTCTTCTCCTTCTTCTTCTTTTTCTTCTAAGGGGAGAACGGGAAGGGAGTTTGCTGTTGACTGGGTGATTAATGGAGAAAGTAGTGGGCTGGGTGCTGTTTCAGGACCTGTATTGAGACAGCTACTGACAACATAGAAGGTGGGTGGAGGGCTTAGCCTAAGGGATAATGGGTATCAAGGCATGTCAATCAAGTCGGACAGAAGGTATGAAGGAATTATTCTGTGTGTTGGGAAAGGGATTCAGCTGAGCCTTCAAAAAGAAGCTGCAGTAGCTTTAATGAGTGAGATGAAGATGCACAGTGGGGTGGATTTTGGGAATGAATTCAATTCAACGAATGCTGTTGAACCTGTAACAGGAGATGGGTTTCATGTTGATTGGGGGATGGGGTGGGGTGGGGGGGGGGGGGGGCTGAGGGAGGTCTTCCTGCTGATCCATTCGATCTCAATCATGCCATTGTGACTCGGATTGATGAGGAAGGGGAAGGATGGGGGCTGACACACCCTTTGGCAGCTTTGGGTCCTGAAGATGAAAGGGATCATGAAGGAAATCGAACTGTTAATGAGGAAGTGGAGAGTTGGTTGAGGAGTAATGTGGAGGAGATGGGTCAGAATCTTGGGTTGACATTTATAGGAGAGGAAGAGAGGTCCTTGGGAATTTTCGGTGCTTTAGAAGGAAAACAAAAGTTTGCTGGTAGGAAGAAATGCTCATCTTGGAAGGGAGAGAGAGAGTTGCGTAACCTTATTTCTTATGTTAACTATGAAGGGAGGAGTGGGTCGGAGAGGGGAAGGAGTCAAGGGGGGAGGAGGGAGGAGGAGAAAGCTATCATTTGTCTATGAAGATGCGATTAGTGACATGGAATGTTCGGGGGCTTAATGACCCGAGCAAGAGGAAGGTAGTGAAGTTGGGCTTGCGTAAGTGGGGGGCTCAAGTTATCTGTTTCTAAGAAACCAAGTTGAGCAATGTTTCTAAGGAGATTGTGAGAAGTGTTTGGGATAAGAGATGGATGTCTAGAATAGATGTGTGGAGAGGGAGATTTTCAATTTCTTGTTTATTCAAATTAGAAGAGGATGGAGCTGAGTGGATGTTACGTGGAGAGGGGTGTTTTGTGGGAGGAGTTGTCTGATGTTCGCAAGTGATGGGGGGTTCCATGGTGTGTGGGGGGAGATCTTAATGTTGTTCAGTCCCCTGATGAGAGGTCTTCGGGTGGGAGATGGACGGCTGCCATGACTTCTTTCTCAGAATTTATTGACAGTGAGGGTTTGATTGACTTACCTTTGGAAGGAGCTCGATTCACTTGGTCTAGTGGCAGAGAAGATCCGACACTCTCTCGATTGGATCGATTCCTGATCTCGGGAGACTGGGAGGAGAGATTCCTGAATGTGACACTGGTGGTGATGGCAAGATTAACGTCGAATCATGTCCCGTTGTTACTAGACTGTGGGGGGTTTGAGAGGAGAAAAATGCCCTTTAAGTTAGAGAATATGTGGCTTCGGGCGGAAGGATTTAAGGAGATAGTGCAACGTTGATGGCTCGATTATGAGATTCGAGGTAATCCCAATTTTGTGCTTGTGGGGAAACTTCGTAGATTGAAGGAGGACCTAAAGAAGTGGAGTAAGGAGACGTTTGGTAATCTTGAATGGAGGAAGAACAGGATTGTGGGAGAGATAGCAGACTTAGATAGGAGGGAGAGCGTTGAGGGGTTGGGGGAGGAGGAAATATCGAGAAGGGAGGAGTACAAGGCAGAATTTGAGGAGATTGCTGTAATGGAAGAGATTTCGTGGAGACGGAAAACCCAGGCTTTGTGGTTAAAAGAGGGGGATATGAACACGAGATTTTTTCATAGGATAACCAATGCTTATAGGAGGGGTAACCACATTGGGAGGATCAAAGTTAATGGAACCTGAACGAAGAGGAAGAGGTGGCAAGGGCTGTGACTTATTTTTATCAGCAGCTGTATAGGGAGACCGTGAATTGGAGACCTCTTCTAGGGGGGTTGAAGTTTGACAAAATTTTTGAGGAGGATAGGGATCGATTGGAGAGGCCATTTGAGGAGGAGGAGGTGACCTTTGCTCTTCAGTGTTGCAAAGGGGGATAAAGCACCGGGGCCAGATGGTTTTTCTATGGCGTTCTTTCATCATAATTGGGAGGTGGTGAAAAGGGACTTGTTGGCAACTATCCATGCTTTCCATGCACATGGAAAGTTTGAAAAGTCTATGAATGCTACCTTCATTGCTTTGATTCCGAAGAAGGGAGGGGCTGATGACATTCGAGATTTTAGGCCCATTAGTTTGGTGGAGAGTATCTACAAGATCATTGCCAAAATCCTAGCGATAAGATTGAAGAAAGTGATGGACAAAATCATTTCGGAATTGCAAAATGCCTTTGTTGGAGGTCGTCAGATTCTGGACTCAGTTTTGATAGCTAGTGAGTGTGTGGATGCCCGATCTTGTACTGGTGAGTTGGGGGTGGTTTGTAAGCTTGATGTGGAGAAAGCGTATGACCACGCGTGTTGGGATTTCTTGATCTATCTTCTTGAGAGGATGGGGTTTGGGGAGAGATGGAGGGGTTGGATTAAATTCTGTATCTCCACGATGAGATTCTCGGTTTTGATCAATGGCGTTCTTTCTGGTTTTTTTGGGAGCTCGAGAGGTTTGAGGCAGGGGGATTCGTTATCCCCTTCCCTCTTCATTATAGTGTTGGAGGTGTTCAGCAGACTGATGAAGAGAGCATGTGATTTGGGCTATTATAGAGGTTTCAAAGTGGGGAGGAATTCGCCTCACCAAATGGAGGTGTCTCATTTGCTTTTTGCAGATGATACGATCGTGTTTTGTGATGCTAAGATGAGGCAGTTGAGGCATCTGAGAGGGACGCTACTTTGTTTCCAGGCAGTTTCGGGCCTAAAGGTGAATTTTGGGAAGAGTGAGATTGCTCCTGTGGGGGAGGTGGAGGAGATAGAGCATTTGGCAAATATTTTGGGATGTAAAGTGGGTTCTTTTCCTCTGACTTATTTGGGTCTGCCGCTTGGGGTGAAGGCGCGAAGCGCCTCTCTTTGGGATCCTGTGGTGCAACGATTTGAGAGGCGGTTAGCTGAGTGGAAGAAACAGTACCTTTCAAAAGGGGGTAGATTGACTTTGATAAAGAGCACGCTTTCGAGCCTTCCTACCTACTTTATATCCTTATTCCCATTGCTGACTTCTGTGTTGAGGAGATTGGATAGGTTACAAGGGAAATTTCTTTGGGGTGGCATGGGAGAGGAGCCTAAATATCATTTAGTAAGTTGGGAGCAGATTTGTCGTCCTATTCAGAGGGGAGGGCTAGGGGTGCGGAAACTGAATCTCTTCAATAAAGCTCTCTTGGCGAAGTGGTTGTGACAGTTTGGGACGGAGAAAGATAGGTTTTGGAGGCGGGTTATATGTCTCAAATACAGAGAGGGTATAGGGGGATGCTGCTCGCTGATGCTGAGGACACCAGTTGAGTTTGGATTATGGAGGTATATTGCAAAGGGTTGGAATGAGTTCTCTAAGCACAATTGCTTTAGGGTGAGGGATGGTCGGCTAGTAAGTTTCTGGAAAGATCATTGGTGTGGCGACAGATTGCTTGAGAACTTATAGCCGAGGCTTGCCAGCATTGCGGTAGATAGACAGGTAATGGTCGCTCAATGCTATCACCTTGATGGCGGACGACTGGTTTGGGATATTCAGTTTGAGAGACTTCTACACGATTGGGAGATTGAGGAGATGACGGAGTTCTTGGCCTTTCTATATGGACAGGTCTCTCTTGGGGTGGGGTGCGATGAGTTGGTTTGGACGGGATCGAGTCACGGGAGATATGAGGTTCAGTTATTTTATCGAAGGTTGGTGGAGTCTCAAGGGCCTTCCGTTCCTTGGAAAGGTATTTGGCGTTCTAGAGCTCCCTTGAAGGTGGATTTCTTTGTGTGGGTAGCGTCCATGGGGAAGATCTTAACCATTGATAATCTCAGAAAGAGAGGACACATTTTGGCGAATTGGTGTTGTATGTGTAAACGGGTGGAGGAATCTGTTGATCACCTCTTCTTCATTGTCCTAGAGCTAGGGAGGGATGGAATCTGCTATGTGTTATTTTTGGAGTGCAGTGGGTCATGCCTAAGTCGGTGGCGAGCTGTATTACAGCGTGGAATGGATTTCGGGTGCGGCATGATATTAGACATTCATGGAGGGTTGCTCCTCATTGCTAATGGTGGGCTTTATGGAATGAGAGGAACAAGAGATCCTTTGAAGATAAAGAGCATCCTTGGGGATTCTTTAGATACTCTATTCTTAGTTTCCTAATTTTTTTTGGTTGGAGGGCTTTTTTTGTAATTATTCAGAGTCCCTGTTGACGTTTGTAGATAGTTTAAAGTCTTGATGTAAGGCTTTGTTGTTTGTGTTGTTCCTTGGGACGCGTCCCCCTTTTGGGCGCTTTTTTATGAAATTTTTACTCAAAAAAAGAAAAAAAATGATATATAACTTTAATGGCTCCTGCCTTGGAGTTTAATCAGCATTCTAAATTTCTTCATATTTTCTCTATCTTAAGCAACCTATGGAATGCAAGATCCTTAAGGTGTAGAATTTCCGACCTTGAGTTTTGAAGTTTAGAGGCAGTAAGAGCCTTAGATTTTACAGTTGTGCCATTGAATAATAAATTTGGAGTAGTTAATGCTTCAGCATCTTCCTTAGAGACAGTAATAATGATATTTGAACATCTGCCATGAGAATTGTTTTACCAAACTCGTTGGGAATGACAAAATTCATTGGTGGGCTAGACATCACTGGATTGATTTATAAGTCATGTAGAGGTCATAGTTCATACGTTTTGATGTCCTTTAGTTTGAGTATTCTAGCCAAAGGCACTAAAAATGGGGGTGCAATCCTTATCCATTTATATACAAGGTATACAACTATACACAAGATTAAGAAGGATAAATTCATATTTCCCAAAAACTTCACAAATGATCAAAAGAGATGGAATTGGTTTCTACATTAAAAAGAAGCAAAGTCCCCGAAAATTTTGTTGTAGTACAAGAACAGACGATTCAAACCCTTCAAAAATATCCGGAACTCTGTCACTCCAAATGTACTAGGAAGGGTTTGAATTGTCTGTTCTAGACTCAAGGACTCAAATCCACTTTGTTGTTGCTCAATCTTCTTCGACTTCTGTTCTAGACACACTAACTCATAGTCATTTGTTCCAAGTCCAACTATAACCAAGTTTTGTGTAGGAACTTGCCCATCAAAAGACTCAATTTCCTAACACTTTCAACCATCACTAGAGTGGTGAAATTAACATGAAGTATGTTGGAAGGCTCAACAAAGTACTCCGGTTTTCCCCCCATTTAAGAGTTACTGCCTCCTCCGACACGCAAGCCTCATTTAAAACTTTTAATTTAATAAATGCTTCCCACACTACTTTTGTATTGAATGAGGATCCTGAAGGAAGCAATACGTAGGAAGTGAGAAAAGAACCCACCACCACATATTATTTGTTAAAGCCTCCACATTTTTGAGCTCCCCCATCTAGAATAAGTGCACTCTTGCTCAAGTTCATCTGAAGATTAGAGACCGTTTGAAAACAATGTACACTTCTCAAATGCCCAAATTTGGAAAGAGAAATTACATGAAAACCAGGTTACATGATTACCTATTCACTTTTAAATATCATTATTTTAAACTGTCATTGAAATTAGAGGCTGTTTGGAGATTTGATTCTCACACAACACAGGCAGGGATTTGCAGCGGATATCTGGGAACAGTACTTCTAAGGTTGGGCACTTGAGCATGAAAGAGGTGAGAATTTCTGACTTGTTTACTTGCTAACTGTCTCAAGCTGTTTATCATATTCTGTCATTGGGAGTCTCTTCCAGTTCAGACAATGTTCAAATCAATGTCTTTTCTATCCAAATACTATTAGGGGCAACATGGACATGGAGAGACTCATTTGGAGAGTGATCTCATTTAATCACTCATACTTACATCTAGTGGTTGCTTTGTTTGCAGTTATGCAGTACTTTCCACAAGCCTTTCTACCCATATTGTACTTATGACATGTTTTTTCTCTATAGAAAACTGTGGTTGATGATTTTGTTCTTTTCCTGTCGTCAATGTTTGTAACTAGGTCCTTGATAGATAGCATATTGCTTTCACGATTGTTTTGGTACACTATTAAACCACCACTCATAACCTCATTTCTTTTCCTCTTGTAGTTTAGCGAAACCACATTGATGCTATGATAATTGATGATAATATATACTAAAATGACCAGTTAACCTATTGTTTAAAAGATTAAAGACTCGGTTGAGTCTGCGATCTATA
The DNA here is from genome assembly GCA_026545225.1 of Cornus controversa. Classification (NCBI taxonomy): domain Eukaryota; kingdom Viridiplantae; phylum Streptophyta; class Magnoliopsida; order Cornales; family Cornaceae; genus Cornus; species Cornus controversa. The sequence continues at coordinate 173,855 of JANPWI010000013.1, forward strand.
GATAAGCCTTCAGACCAAAACGAATGCAAAAGTAGAAACCTCTTGTAAATCTGGCCTCAATCCACCAATATAACATGCCACCAACTGCTCCTCACTCTTTGATAAATCATTTCCTGAAATTAGTTGATAAATTTCCTTAATGTAATTTCCAGATTGTGGTTTCCTTGCCTTTAATTATGCAAACATAGGTAGATCGTTTGACTTTGACATCATTAAAAGGTAAAGATTGCTCCTTCAACTTTTTCTTCATCTTTTCCATTTGCAATCTTAGGCTGACCTCTGTGCTCCCTGGTAATATGTAGTTGCTCCCACCATGCCGATACTTTGCCCTTCAAACAAATAGCGATGAGCTTTTTTCAAACTCACTTTGTGGTACTCAAAAATTCAATCGACAATATTCAGCCAATCGATGAACTCATTGGCTTTAAGATCCACAGGATTCGTGAATCTCAATTTTGATATTTATCTCCCAACATCAGTCAGTCTGTTTGTTAGGTTATCTATGGTGATGCAGAACATAAAACGGTTTTTTTCACGATAGTTTCAGTGCGTGATACATCATTATCCAATTGGAAGTTGTCATCAACCGGCAGTTCTTTGTTAGTTGGGGGGTTGATAACACGTTGATCCAATTGTTAAGTCAATATTTTGACTTGTCTTCTCAAATACTCTACTTCATTTTGGGTTTTCTGGGGTAAGGGTCATGTTGAATTTGCATCATATCATGTCCTCCTCTCGGTTGTTGTCGTGGAGGCATGATTGAGCAGTAAAGAAGCCACAACCAAAGCTCTGATACCAAACCAAATGTTGCCGTAACAAGAGAGGATGATTGAATTGTTGATCGCAACCTAAGAAGCACCGATACGGATACGGGACACGGATACGACACGACACGGACACAGTGACACGGCAAATCCTAAAAAACTAGGATACGGACACGGCGGGGACACGTGACTAATAAATATATCTTTTTATATATATGAGATCAATCTAGAAAAATTCCGAAGTCATAATAAGTAATGAGTTATAACAACAATAAATTTATCATTTAAAGGATGACACAATTGAATCTGCTCCACAATAATGATAATAGTTGTTTTCTAAACAAAAAAAAAAATTGAAATGTTATATGTTATGACTGCCATATTTTATTAAAAAATTTCAAAGAAGTCATCATATTTACACTTTATACTATCTTTCTTTTTAAAACTTTTTGAAAACTCCCTAACGATATGACACGCGTGTCGAACACGTGTCCTTGGCGTGTCTATGCCGTGTCCGTGGTGTGTCCAAAAATAAAAAAATTAGGACACGTATTTTGGCGTGTCCGACACGTGTCGGGGTGTGTCGGTGTCTGATACGTGTCCGACACGGATTCTTTGACCTTTTAGGTGTGTCCGTGCTTCCTAGATCGCAACAAGTATAAAGGCAAAAAATAAAGAAATCCACAAGAAACAAGGAAAAATTGAAAAGGAAATTCTATTGCTGCAGCTTAATCTGAACTAGAGTAACAATGCTCAAACCCTATCAATACAAGATTATATAGATCTTTTCTACTCAAATCTCGGCCATGATTGGCTTTACTACCAAATATAAATGCAAACTAAAATAGAAAATTTGCTGAAAATAATAATGAAATTGCTTAAAATCATAAATATTGCTTAAATTCAACAATTGCCCAAAAATCTGGTCCATCTTGCCCTTCCCACACTTTTCTTTCTTGGGTGTTCCCAATATCAAGGAAATCTTCCCTTGGGTCAACAGCTACATCAGCTTTCTCTTATAACCGGTGATATATGCATTTGACTAACTTATTTGGAAGATACATGTGAGAAAGTTTGAATGATAATATATTTTAGTTTGTGGTTGTAGATTAAAGGATTGGATACAAATCATCAGTTGCCATTGGAGTTTGATGATATAAAAATTCCAACCATGGAAGATGCATTGAAGGTATGTTCTGGGGTCATAATAATCATTTCCACCTCATTCAGAGAGAAAATACTAAATGAAAAGAATAGGAAACAGAACAATGATATTTTATCTTCTACTTTCTACTTCTTATAAATACATGTTGTTTCTCTTATTTACCTTATTAGTTTGGTTGTATTAGATATCACTTGAGTAAAAATTGTCATGGAAGTATTACTATCTAGATAATGTGCTTTTTATTCATTTCCTATTAAACTTTTTGACAAGTTATTCTCTGATTTTGGTTTTAATTCATGTTATGTAGTTGATATCAGGTTCCGTTCGACAAGTAATTCTGGATGCAAAAGTTGGGCCTCCGTCATATGAAAAAGGGCTTGCAAAGGATATTCTTTCCATCGTAAGTTCATTTTTCTTTGTTAGGATATTGAGTCATGTGTTGGCAAATTCCTCATCAAAACATACTTGTATTAAGTGTCCAGAGTGTCATTGAATTGATTAGAGAACCTCAGATGCAGACATGGCAGACACAGAATGCAAGGAAGTTGGATATTCAATCACTTGGATAGGTTATAGGTAATGAACTTAGATTGACCTAGGTTAGCCTAAATTCATGGGTTGGGATTAAACATGTAATGAAAATGTTTAAAAGTTAAATGGTTTTTCAAAACTTGGTTAAAAATATGTTTTTGTGAAAGCTAGACTAAGTAGAAATCTGAAAGTATTGATTAATCGAGGGAAATTGGGATCAATCGCGATATACTGATGCACAGATTAAAGCACACTGGAGTGTTGGCGATCTATAAGTTTTATTGAGTCGATCAATTGAGGATTTGTAATGTATCGACCGTGAGTTGTCCAGTAAGTGTCAATTTTGACGATGACGTGTGTCGATCGATCGAGCCTTCTTGGGATCGATCGCCATGATGAATCCTGCTGCAAACAGGACTTTCAGAAAACAGAGTTCTACATGGTCTTAAAGACCTAAATTGTTTTGGACTCTCTCATTGTCTATAAATAAGGGTTTAGGTCAGATTAAACACAAGCTTTTGATGAATCTTTCAGGGTTTAACATAATTACATATTTTTGAGAGATTTGAGAGAAGATCAAGAGTGGGTTTTTAGGGTTTTGCTATATTTACACTCTTAGGTATATTTTTGGTATATTCAATCTGGGAACCACATAGTTTATGCTTGGGTGATTGAATACACATCAAAGAAGCTGAGAAATCAGTTTTGCTCTTATAGTTTGGATTCAATAAAGTATAGAGACAACGAACGATCAATGGAGAAGTAGGTTCGTGGAACGAATGATTTAGACAGATCAGAAGGATGACTAGGAGATCTTCAAAGGATTGAAGATTTGGTATTTTACTTTGTCTAGATTTCAATTAGGAGTTCGAGGGTACTGAATTGTGACTTGACTGTATATCTCTTTCTCTATAGTGGATTGTTCCTAGCCTTGTGAGGTCCCGTGGTTTTTTACTCTCTTTTGAGGGTTTTCCACGTAAATATTGGTGTCTCTTATTCCTCTCTACTTTATTTTGTTTATTTATTACTTATATTATATTTGTGAATTTTAACTGAATTGCAAATTGTTATTTTCACTAGTATAAGTGTAACAATTAATTGGTAAATTGAGATTAATTTAAAGAGCTAAAAATCATCCATAGAAATTCACAATACCAATTCACTCCCCTCGCCCTCTAGGTCTGTTAGATAAGGATGATCGTACTTGTATTATATTCAATTGTTATTGTACTGTCTCAGTCGAATCCCATCATTCTTTAACCCCCTCGCCCTCTAGGTCTGTTAGATCAGGATGATCCTACTTGTATTATATTCGATTGTTATTGTACTGTCTCAGTCGAATCCCATCTTTCTTTACCCCTTTATTTATGTGAACTTTGATTTATGAATAGTTCTCAAAACATGCTTGATGTATTTTATCCTTACTATTGTCATAGAGAAAATGCTTAGTTATTGTTCCATGTTACAGTGTGTTAGAAATCAGACTTTATTTCCTTTCTTTTTATTTTTCCTTATTTTAAGGCTTGACTTTATTTCCTTTTATTTTTTTATGTAAAGGCTTGAATGAGTATATTAACCCATTCACAGCTCTGATATTTATATGCCTAAATATATGTGTAAATATAGTCAAATTCCATGATAATAGACTAATCATATCTTGGCTAATATGGTAAGTCAAATCCTATGATTCTAGGCACATCTCGGCTAACACTCCCCCTCAAGTTGGTGCTTGGATATTTGAGATGCCCAACTTGGACAATGGATCCTCAAACACTAAAAAAGTCTACTCAGACCATAACAATGTCTGTATAGACCATAATGATGTCTTCTCAGACCATAATGATGTCTTTTTAGACCATAACATTGTCTACTCATACCATAATGATGTCTCCTCAGACTATAACGTTGTCTCCTTAGACAATAATAATATCTCCTTAGACCATAACGTTGTCTCCTCAGACAGTAATAATGTTTTCTCAGACCATAACGCCATAACGTTGTTGTCTCCTCAGACCATTCCCGAGTCCAAATATAGATTTTTGTTTTTTTAGGAGCGCTACTAGCTTACATATAGCCTGACAACGTCTTTTTCAAGCTTCCACAGTACATGGTTCGTTGTTTTCTCCACAGTACCTTCACCCTCCTCGAGGGACATCCTTCTTTGTAAGAGCCTTCTTCTTCCCACCGATGTTACCAATACCAACCACTCTCTGCCACCGCAGTCGGCGACAGAGACGGAATGACAACCGCGTAAATCTCTATTCTGCAACTCTGACTCTTAGAAGACATCATTATGGTCTGAGGAGACATCGTTATGGTCTCCTCTCTGAGGAGACAACGTTGTGGTCTGAGAAGACATTATTATGGTTTGAGGAGACAACATTATGGTTTGAGGAGACATCGTTATGTTCTGAGGAGACAGTATGAAGGTCTGAAAAGACATCATTAATCATTATGGTCTGAGGAGACATCATTATGGTCTGAGAAGACATTATTAGTATTTGAGGATCTATTGTCCAAGTTGGGTGCCTCAGATATTCACGCACCAACTTGAGGGGGGAGTGTTAGCCGAGATATATGCCTAGAATCATGGGATTTACCTTTATATACGCATATACTTGGGCATATAATCTGCTATGATTTTATTTGGTTTCCTTTCCTGTAATATTTAACATGTGCTCTTTTCATATATAAATATCAGAGCTGTGAATGGGTTAAATATTTAAGTTGTATCTTGTATTTCTTCTTGGTATCGGAGCCTGGTCTCTCTCTCTTCTTTTCTCTTGCAGCGACTGCCTAGGTATAGAAGAACCTTAGGGCAGTTGCCTGGTGTGTGCGACAATGTAGGGAGGGTCTCTTCCCAGGTTCGGACCCTTATTTTGGAGTATCCCCATAGCATCTGAAATGTGCTAAGGTTTTCTCAGTGCTATTTGTGACTTGTTTGGATTGCCGTGTGTTCGGTAGCATTGTTCTTCGCCTTCGTCGTGTCTTTGACAGTTTTATTATCTTGTTCTTGGTTGGTTCTTTGATGTGAAGGATTTGAGTTCTCTTCGTTACTTGGCATTGAGGTTGCTCGCTCTCACCACAGGATATCTCTTTCTCAGTCGTCTATAGTCAAGCTCAGCTCGGTTGATATCTTCGCTCCAGCTTGAGGGGGAGTGTTGGAAATCAGACTTTTATTTCCTTTCCTTCTATTTTTCCTTATTTTAAGGCTTGACTTTATTTCCTTTTAAAGTGGGTGTCTTCTTATTATGGAGACTAATGGAAATATTGAGCCTATGTTTGGTAGGAGGGAAGGAAGAGGGATAGAGGGTTTGAGAGGAGGGATGGGACAAGCTTCCTTTATTTGGTAGGAGGGAGAGGAAGGATGAAGCATCGCTCTGGCCCGCCGTTTTGCTTGCATCCAAAAGTCCGAGGAAGAGGAGAGAAAAAATTGATACTTGTTAGATAAAACAAAAAAATATGTTATTAACTTGATTTAAATGTTAATTTATATATTTAAGTGTATGGTGGTAAATTGATAATAACATCCCATTCCTTCCCTTCCACCCAACCAAAAAAAAGAAGGGATGGACACCTTCCCTTCCCTAGGGAAGACCTCAAACAATATAATATGGTGGGTACTAGAAAATAAAGGATATATAAATAGATATTAACTTGATAGAGGGCATTTATGATGTAGTTGTGACTACAGTATGAGAGTTGTACGAAAAATAAGTGAGTTTTTAATCAATGTACATTTTCATCAAGGACCAAGGCCCCTTATGTTTTGCCTTATTTATAAATGAATTGACGAAACTCATTTAGGGTGATGAGTTTTACAGGGAATGTTTGTTGTTAAAAAGGTTTAAGATAAGAATGAATTACATTGAATTTAGAACTCTAGCAAAACAAATTGTAAGTGATAAGTGTAGGACCGGAACCCGAGACTCTAATAGTAGAGTTAGGCAAGGCCCAAAATAGATTTAGAGGGGAGTGAATAGATCGTGTCCAATTTTAACTAACAATAAATAAAGGTATATTACAGTGACCCTGCCTGTAGATTGCAAAACCTACACACGGTACCCCTCAGTTTTGAAAAATTACTCAGACCTCCCCTGACATTTATGCTCTCACTCACTTTCCCTCTGTTAGTGTTTACCGTTAGAAAACGCCTGTGAAAGCTGATGTCAGCCAGAAAAGAGAAATGTAATCCCAATTTTACCCTTCAAACATATGGAAAGACTATAATGTCTAACAATATTGTGAGAACACGTTCTTATCCCTATTTAAAGAATGACAAAAAGACAAGATTGCCCTTAATTTCACTTTAATTTTATCCCTACCTTTCTTCTTCTTCATGCTCACAATCTCTGCAACTTCTTAACCAACCACTTATCCTAAATTTTACTTATCAAATTGAAGCTCTAAACACTTTTTTTCTTTTTATTACTAATTAATGGGCAAAGTTTCTACTTTTACAACAATAATATAAGAAACAAGAATGACATCCCAAGGAATTGGTAATATAACAAAAGGTGGTGGTCAGAACTTTCAATTTCAACCTTGGAATTCTTAAACTCATCTTCCATTACCTAATTTGTAAGCTTATAAATAACTCGATACGATTCGGAGCGTGACAAATACGATTTGGAGCCCGAGGGAAAAGCCCAATTCTCTGCAAAACCAAGAATTTCAACCAGATAAATAATCAACAAATCTGAAGAAAAAAAAACAAAATCACAAATTAAAGCAAGCTCATAACCTAAAACTACAATCAAAAAATAATTAACAAACACAAAAAACACACCCACAGAGAAACATTATACAAGTCTAGCAATAGCATATATGACCTCTAAGAACTTGAATATGAACCTTTAGGTTCGATTGAATATATAATATACGTATGTGCATAAAAAAAAAAAATTTCCTCTCATAATTTGAAGTTAATCCAAGAAAACGAAATCGAAGAAAGAAAGGCTATTTAGAAAACCAAATCGAAGAAGAAAACGAAACAAAATCTCATATATAGAGAGAACTAAAAGAGAATCAAAGAAAACGAAATTGAAGGGCATTAATATGAACTGAATGGATATATATATGGAATCGAATGGACACACACACACACACACACACACACAGAGGCTATTTAGAGAGAGACTACAATTGCAGCAGATAATCAAAAAATTCCCATCTGGCTTTACTTTGAGAAGCGTTTTAGCTTCTGAAACTTCCAATTTTGGATAAACTTCCAATATGCCCCAAACCATATCCTATGTTCAGGTAAACTGGTTCTTACCTTTGCGGGTATCTTCAATTGTGGTTCTGTCAAGTGGGATTTTTTTAACTCATGCGTTTGAATTGCGGCTAATTGTAACTTAGGGTGTGACGAGGATATGCAAAGGGACAAAGGGTAGGTGAGTGATGGATTGAATGAAGATGGTGAAAAGATAATCAATAGAGAGAGAGAGAGAGAGAGAGAGAGAGATCAAAATCACCTGAAAAAGTGGACATGGGTGAGACTGTGAGTGGCTCTGTAATGACCGACTGAAGGATTGATGATGTTGACCGGGTAAACTGCATGGTGGTGGTGATCGTGGGGTTGACGGGTGGCATAGGTGACGGTATTCGGCTGCTATGATGGAGGAATAAATGAGATTGAGTTGTTGTTGAGAGAGAGGTTTATGAAAGGGTTTAGGGTTTTAGGTAACAAGGGGCAGTTTAGTCTTTTCACATTTTCACAAAGTAAACATAAAATATACTCCCTCCATCCCTTATTACTTGTCCACCTTTCCATTTTTAGCTGTCCCAAAATAGTTGTCCCAATTAAAAAGTCAATGTTCTATATTTTACGACATTCCTAAATTACCCTTCTTGCATTGAAGTTATAAAAACAATTAAAGTATAAAACATGACATGAATGTGGACCCACCATGGATAGATTTGGCAATTCATTAATTACTAATACAATAAAAAAAAATTAAAACTCACCATCTTAATAAGTTAGATTCCCAAAAATGGACAAATAAAAAGGGGCGGAGGGAGTACAATTTTGTTAGCCTAGGCGGATAAGTAAATTCGCAATTTCTGTTAACAGCATCACCAGCCAACGTCTGGCAGGGGAGGTCAGAGTAATTTCTGAATACTAAGGGGTATAGTGTGTAGGTTCAGCAATCTAGAGGAGAGGTCAGTGTAATTTACCCCAATAAATAATTTTTAAATCATCTCAATTATATAATTAAAATGTAGCAATATAAATCTGTCAAGTATAGAGAGCAGAAATAAATAAATCATGCAACCACACAAGAACACACGATTTTACGTGAAAACCCCCAAATAGTCTAGGAAAACCAAATCTATTATGAGAAAGAAGTATTAAAACTAGGTTAATAGTTTTCCAAACACTAGAAACACACGGTTACCTTTTGACACGGATTGATCCACCAAACTTTTCAAGCACACAATCCACTCATCAACGTTCACTCACAAATTTGTTTCTCCACCAGTGATTCAGTCTCAGGCACTAGTTGTCAAGTTCAATCTCTGAGTAATGGATTGAGTATAGTGTTGAACTCTTTAATTTGTAGTGTGCAACAATAGAATGTCAACACACGTGAAGAACACTCACCAATTTCTAAAAATGATGAATGCTAAAAAAACATATGGATGCAACTCTAGAAATCACAATATAGCTCTCATTGTATGTATATGAGTTGATATATATTTTGCCCTAGTATGGAATATTTATAGGCAAAATAGAAGTATAGAGAGAATAGGGTTAGTGGTGGTTCAAACCAAAATTGAAAGAGCTTTTCTGCATGGTTAGATCGATCGATAAACACATCGATGGATCGACGTTATTCTAGAGACCCTCGATCAAACCTCGATCAAAGTCTACTGCAGTGCTTTTATACTTGGAAAAATTCAGAAAGGAAGCTTCCAAAGTCACATTTATGCACATTTTGAAAGATTTAGGGAATCAAATACGATCATATCATGTAAAACCCTGATTATGAATGCATGAACTCTAATTTGGTGAGTGCATCAATATGTTAAATTATCTTTTTACCCTTATATGCATCTTGGCGCAACGGTAAGGTTGCTCCATTGTGACTTTGTGGTCACGGGTTTGAAATTGGAAACAGTCTCTCCATGCGGAGGTAAGACTGCGTACATCTAACCCTCTCCAGATCCCACAATGGCAGGAGTCTGGTGCAGTGGGGTAGCCATTTTTTTCTTTTTTTCTTTTTTTTTTCCATCTTTTTACCCTTACTGAAGAAGATTATGCATGTATTTTTTAATGTAGCTCAAATTTCATTCTTCAACCAAGTGTGGGAGGTAACAACACACTAACTTTTGAAATTTCTAATCTAAACTAAAAATTAAAGCAAAAGTTACAGGCTCCATGAAATTTGCGAACCTAAGTTTATTGACCTAAAAGTAAGAATTGCCTTGCATGGGCTAAAAGTGACAGTGAATGAATTTTTGCAGGTTGAGAGAACACAATGTAAGAATTGCCTTGTATGGGCTAAAAGTGACAGTTTAGCAAGGGACGTAAGAAAGTTGTCTTCAGATGTTACCGTAAGCATTTCAATTGTTTTTTTTCCATTTTTTACCTCTTCAAAATTTTCTTTACAGAATCTTGTGAGATTGGGATGTGATTGCTCGGCTTTAGTGGATGAATTTATAACTTATAATTAAATGAAGGGGGAAAACAACTTCCTGAATCTGATAGCTAAAAAACCTTAAACCATGCTGTTGCCATGTTGGTTGTGTTCAAGTCCCTATGTCTTCTGCATACCAAAGGTGTAGATGCTTGTATAGCCCAGCTTCTTGTGCTGGCTTCATCTGTCCAACCTCCTCCGCATGATCAGCCCTTTGAGAATATGCTCCTCATATGATTTAGTTTAAACTGATATGAACATGTTTTTAACTTGAGGCTAAGGGTTAGTTATTACCATCAGCTGATCTTGGCCTACTGGGCCTTGGTATCTTGGAACTCATTCCATGGCATCAAGTATTAGTCAGATGCATGGAGGATTAGTGGATATGTTTCCTGTTCTCATTGATCATACAACTGGCAGCACTTGAACTTATTCAGATGAATTTGTTATTCAAACTGCGTTTGAAGCTAAACTGAGATTTTAATCATTTTATTACAAAAGTTGGTGATGCTGTGCTTTTGAGTTAGTTGCATGCATATCACTGTCATGTGGTGGTTTTGCAGGTGGGCTACATTGTCATGATGGATCCTTCTACTGGGGCTAGAACTAATTTATTGAGAATGAGAGGTGCTGGTGTCGTTGGTGTCTACCACCCTTTAATTGATGAGAAGCTTGTGAAAATTCTTCATGGGTAATTTATGAATTCCATTTAATTTGATGGATTACTATTTCTGGGTAGCTTCCTCCTATGTTTGTATGTGCAAGTACATGTGGTTTGATGCTAATGTTTGACATTCTATACCTTAACAGTAGGAATAAGAAGGTGTATGCCTGGACAGTTGATGATACAGTTTCCTTGAAGAGATTGTTGTTGGAGAAAGTAGATGCTATTGTTACAAGCAACCCCACTTTACTTCAGCAGCTCATGCAAGACATCAGGACTAAATGCCTTGAGGAGGGTTTTTCTTTGTTACAATAAGAATTTGAAATGTTCTCAACAATTGAACTTGTTCAAAAATGGGATATCTATTTTTATTTAGTTATTTATTTATTTTCTCAACTTTGTGAATGTAGCACAGTTTTTACTACGTAGGATATAACAGTAAACAGATTTTTTCCAGTATTTTAAACACCAAATATCTATCCTGAAGATCATGATTTTTTGTAATAATAGAAGCTAATCTTTCTTTCTTCACCAATCAAACACTGTTTGATTATTAGGTACTTTCATTTCTCAATTAAGGGAAATTCTTTACAGCAACAGCAAAATACAAGTAAATACTGAAACAGAAAGGATTCATGAGTTAAAAAAATGCACTAATCTTTCAAGTTGAGTAAAAGACCACACATTCCACATTAAAACAGTTAATAGCAAAATGGTTTATAAACTAAACTATTCCCAAGGCCAAACCCAAGGCTATGTGTGTGAAAGCGATAAATTTTATGTTATGCAACGAGTATGAACTGAAGAGTAAGAATTATGTTACGGATAGAGTATGACCGACTTTTTAGCCTGCGTTAATCCCAACCCAACGAACAGACTTTTTAGCCTGCCTTAAGCCCAACCCAACCTGTACCAACCCGGGTCTTGGGATTTCCCAGGTTGTTCAAATTTTCATAAATCTGGGTAAGTTTGGTGTCTCTCGGGTTAATATAATATGCCCAATAAATGACACTTCATAAAATACATATGAAAAACGAAAAGAAAAAGAAATTGTCAGAAATACTACTTCAACTGTATCCATATAACTTGTAAAAGAATCCGTTTAACCATTTCAAAGTAATTCTTAAAAGATAGTTTACACAATGTAACATAACGTAATCTCGTGACAATAATTATATAGAACTCGTAATAATAGTAAACCCATATGTTCTAAAACTGGTTCTTATTAACATACTACCAGGGGATTCGTAGTTTCCCTTACGAATGATAAGGGGATTCGTAGCTCATGCAAGACATCAGGACTAAATGGATGGGGGATGACTGGTGTGTTTATGCTTGTATGCGCGAGACCATGTTCTCCCATTTTATAGGGACAATTACTGCCGACGGTTTCAACGACGGGTGCAACTTTTCACGTGACAATGAACAAACTTTGCCACTTGTTCCATGTTTTTTTCATTTTTGGAGCTTTAAATTAGTAGTTACGGTTGTAACTTCCACTGAAACCTCTCATGCGTCCCTTTGATTGAATAAACGTTATGTCTCTCACATTTTTTTTCTTATCCTCAACTTGTTCGTCACGTGTGAGCTCGCCACTTTAATAAGGGGATTCGTAGTTCCGAGTTTCATGAACTCGTTCCTTTAGTAAGGAGAGGTGTCAGGTAGCCTTTAATAAAGGGGGAAATTGACTTGCGGTTTAATAAGGAAAATAGTACGCTCGCCCCTTTGATAAGGGGATTTATCGGCTCGACCCTTTAATAGGGTCGCCCTTTAATAAGAAGAGTTATCAGCTCGACTCTTTAATAAGAGGAGGTGGCTAATATGCCTCCCATCTTTAACCGAAGATGGTTTTGTAATTTTTCTTTAACTTAAATATTTAAATCCTCAACACGCCCCCTCACGTGTGGCCTTTTTTTGGTCCAACACGTGTTCAATTTTAATTAGGGTGACGGTGAGGTTCGAACTCAGGACCTTGCCTGCGGCAGAAACCTGCTCTGATACCATGTTGACAACCATCTACTCTAAAAGCTTAAACTTGTTAGAGAGGGTGTAACTTAAATATTTAAATCCTCAACATAGAATAACATATACGTAAATCAAGATTTAAAAAATCTCTAAATATCATAAAAGTTTGATGTACGCATATTATTTTATTATTCAATAAATAATTTAAATACTTGAATCTTTAAACAAGTTCAAAACAAGACCTGACTAATATAATATAATAATATGAACTTTCCAATTGTCTTGTCCAAATGGAGATGCACAACAGATATGTGGCATGTATAAAAATATATGAAACTCTCTAAACACTAGTCTAAAACCATGACAGGCCAATGCGTTACAGTCACGTTTCATGAATTGGCATCATACATGTAGCACTTGAACACTATTAATATATACACATACACACAATAGCCTTCAAGTACTACCCGATGAATAGGAAGTAGTTTACACATTTTTAACTCTAGCATTTGGATTAAATCATCATTGTTTTAGAAAACTATTACTATTTCAATTATAGTTAATTAATCGTGATGTGAAATGACTATAATGGATTTTTCTTAAAAGGAAAAAAATCACTTTCTTTAATATCATTTTAATATTTGGTATGTACGTTCTCTCTCTCTCCAATTGATCCTGTACACACAAATTTCGTGTCCGAAAATCTAGGAACGAAAGTTGGAAACAAATAAACAATTTTATTAATTTAAAAAAAATGGATACAATTCTCTGTAAATTTTTACAAAAGAAAGATAACTTTCTCTGATTCGATGTCCTTGGTGATTCGGCTTCAAGGGCTGCAAGAGCTTGATCTTGAATTGGATTAAAACTTTTGATGAAGAATGACACGTGGATGATGTGCTTGTTGTTCTTCTCCTTCAGGATTTGGGTTTTTTGGAGCTTTGGATTTTGAGTGAAGACTTTTGCAGAGTTTCAGCTTTTTCTGAGAATCTTCTGGTCTTCCTTCTCCCACTTCTGGACCTTTATTTATAGGCTTACCGGAGGGTAAATTTGTAACTTTCTTTTCTTTTGATAATTATCCTATAATTATCCATTAAACTCATTTTCAAGTGGGCTTGGATTTCTGAGATAATTTAGACCAGCCCATAACTCATTTATTTGTAGTGGACCTAATATTTAAATTATCTGACTCATTGAGCCACATTTCAAAGTGGGCTAAACTGAAGATAAGCCCAAATTATATTTTGGGTCTATCGTGTAGATTTTTTAATGTCTACAAATTGCCCCCACTTCAAGTGTCGCGCTATATTGAGCTTGTTACGAACCTAAAGCGGGACTTGAAGTATTTAACTTTCGCAAATTTTTTTTTTTGCGAAAATCCAGCTGCAAAGAGGATGTCTTCTTTGTCAAGTTGAAACAAAGACTTAAGGATCCTAAGGCAAATATGATTTTTTTTTCTTCCAAATGGAATTGTAGCCTTGAAGATCCTATTGCAAATAGGATTTTTTTTTTTAATGTCCAAGTGGAATTGAAGACTTGAGGATCCTATTGCAAATAGGATTTTTTTTTCTTATCCAAGTGGAATTAAAGACTTGAGCATCCTATTACAAATAGGATTTTTTCCTTATCCAAGTGGAATTGAAAACTTGAGCATCCTATTACAAATATGATTTTTTTTTTGTCCAACTGAAATTGTAGACTTGAGGATCTATTGCAAATATGATTTTTTTTTGTCCAAGTGGAATTGAAAACTTGAGCATCCTATTGCAAATAGGATTTTTTTTCTTGTCCAACTGAAATTGTAGACTTGAGGATCCTATGGCAAATAGGATTAATTCACATCTATATATATGTAACATATGCTTGAGACTTTTCACATCAGAGATAAGAAAGAAATCCACTGAACTCTAGCAACGGTAAGCTTTTCTTTATTTTTTTCCTTTCTCTTTTTTTTTCGTCTCTTCTTTTGCTTTTCTTTTTTTTTTCTCTGTCGCCGCTGTGTACTTATTTCCTTTTTCCTTTATTTCCTTCTGTACAACACTGTCTTCTGTATGTAAAATATTATTAAGGATATATGTATATTACACTAACTTCACTTCACTGTAAGATGACTTTCCTTTTCACTTCTTCTTTTTTTTTTTTTTTCTTTCTTTTGGGCTCCACTTTTTTTGTTTTCTTCTTCTTTCTTTCTTTTTTTTTCTTCTTCTCTTCTTTCTCCGGGCACTGACTTTTTTTTTTCCTTCTTTCCTTTTTCTTTTTTCTTCATCTTGTTTCTTTTCTTCACGCTGCTTGCTCGAAGTTTTTTTTTTTTTTCCCTTCTTTCCTTTTTTCTTCTCTTCTTGCTCCAGGCGCTGGATTGCTGGAAGATTTTTTTCTTCTTCTTTCCTTTCTTCTTCTCTTCTTTTATGTACTGCTCCTTTTTTTTTTCCCTCTTCCTTTTGCTGCCACTTTTTCCTTCTTTCCTTTCTTTCGTGGGCTGCCACTTTTTTCTTTTTTTCCCTTTTTCTTTCTCTTCTTTCTTCCGTGGGCTGTCACTTTTTTCTTTTTATTTTTTCTTCCTTGGGCTACTTCTGACTTTCTTGCCGACTTTTTTTTTGTTGTTGTTGTCTTCTCTTCATGCTGGACACTTTTTTTTTTCTTTTTCTACTGCTGCCATGAAGGTGTGGTTGTCTAAAATTAAAAGAAATTTCTTGCTGCTTGAAGGTTTTGAACTTGAGATCTCAAGAAAATTTATTATAACACCGAACCATCTCTTCTGCACCACTCTTGCGTGTTGTAAACTCTTGAAACAACCTATACATGTGGTTGAACTTTGAAAGGAATATTTTTTTTTTAGTAGCAACTTTGTCTTTCGTGACCGCTATTAATCAAATCTGTTTTTTTTTTTTTTAGATTAGATTCCACTTGTGGGCCTTGCTCGAGTTTTGTGCTGTCTTTGGAACGACAAATAGAACTATCGAACTTATTGAAGAAGACAACTTTACGTGAGTCACTTAACACTTTTCTTGGCAAGTTTAAAAATTTTTTTTGGGTCAATTCTTGCAGGTCAAATCGCCTTTCTCAGACCATAGAGTTACAGACGTCATTCGTTAGTCCCTTCGGGGTCCCTTAGTGCACTTCGGTGTCACTTTTTCGTCCCTTCGAGGTCCCTTAGTGCATTTCGGTGTCACTTTTATTGTCCTTTCAGGGTCCCTTAGTGCACTTTGGTGTCACTTTTTCATCCCTTCGGGGTCCCTTAGTGCACTTCGGTGTCACTTTTATTATCCCTTCGGAGTTCCTTAGTGCACTTCGGTGTCACTTTTATTGTCCCTTCGGGGTCCCTTAGTGCACTTCGGTGTCACCTTTTTGTCCCTTCGGAGTCCCTTAATGCACTTCGGTGTCACTTTTACTGTCCCTTAGTGCACTTCGGTGTCACTTTTTCGTCCTTTCGGGGTCCTTTAGTGCACATCGGTGTCACTTTTATTATTTTAGACTAAGTCACCACGGTGCAGCAGACATCATCAACATCTCAGCAGCAGGCCAAATCACCACGGTGCAGCAGACATTGTCAACATCTCGGCAGCAGACCAAGTCACCACGGTGCGGCATACATTGTCAACATTTAAATTGACGGTATGTCAAAAATTACTTTATTTATTTTATTTATTTATTTATTTTGAGTTGATTGCATTTGGAACAATCCTCCAAGATGTCTAAAGTCATCACGTAGTTCAAATTTTTTTTTTGGTAGACAGTTGATACTCGTGACAAGGAGTGTCATCGACAGTTTAAGCTCGTTTAGCTTTAATTAGTCTTCAGCTATGCAAGACTCAGGAGACAGTCCAAGCTTGTGTTGAAAGGTGTGAATCAGCTCGGCGTCAATTTGGAGATTTTTTTTTTGTTTTTTTTCTTCATTATACTCTTCTTGTAATTAAGAAGAAACATCTTCTTCGAACTCGTCTCCCCACCCAGAAGAAAGAGGTATTTCATTTGTCATGGTCCATGAAGGAGGATTAAACCTCACCCAGTATGCTTTGATTCTACTGCGAGATTCGATCCAGACGGTATCTTCGGGCTTTGGTCCCCACACTTTTCCTTCCTCTAGTCTTTTGATTTTTCGAGCCTCTTGTTTCATCTGGGATTGTAGACGATTTTGTTCTTGTTCCTCGCTTTCTTTTTTGAGACCTTTGTTTCGCTGATTGTAAGAGACAATCCGAGAAAGTGACTCTCGACACATCACTCGTGTGTTTTTGGGCAATGATTCTTGCGAGATCCTTGCAAGACTATTCCCATCTTGAACTTTCATTTTTGGCCTCCATGTGAACATAATTTTCGGATCACTTTTATTTGAAGTTGTTTGAGGAGAGCTTGAATGAGCTTTGTCTAGAGGGCTTGCCCCCGGTTTGTCCAGTCTTCTATTAAGGTTTTCTTGACTTAATACCTTATTTAACCGAGATCCATAAAATGAAGTCACGGAAGGAACACGATGTGTTTCTTGATATAAGTCGTTAGAGACGATGCTTGTAACATAAGACGTATGTATTTCATCGTCTGAGTTAGGAAGTATTTTGTCTTCCTCTTCAAACTCAACCTCCTCATCTTTAAGACAGTTATCAAATAAATCAGAAAAGGCAATAGCCTTTGCACTACGACTTGTTATGCTGAGCTCCATATCATGGGCACGAGTAACCAATTCTTCAAATGTACGAGGCTTGATTCATTGTAGAATGTAAAGAAGCTCCCAATGCATGCCTTGCATACACATTTCGACTGCTGATAGTTCAGAAAGACGGTCTTTGCAATCAAGACTTAGAGCTCGCCAGTGGTTGATATAGTCGACCACAAGCTTGTCCTTAATTTGTTTCATGCTATTGAGTTCTAGTATGCTTACTGTTCTACGAGTACTATAGAAGCGGTTAAGAAACTCTCGCTCCATTTGCTCCCAACAGTCAATACTTCGAGCTTTGAGGTCCGTGTACCAATCAAATGCATTCCCTTTGAGAGAACGAATAAATTGCTTGACTAAGAGGTCCCCTTCGGTGCCAGCATTATTGCAGGTCTCCACAAAGTGTGCAACATGTTGTTTGGGATTGCCTCTTCCATCAAATTGTTAGAACTTTGGCGGTTGATATTCCACTAGCGTCTTTAAGTTGTCAATTCTTTCGGTGTAGGGTTTTGAGTACACAAGAGTGCTTTGAGGGGCGTTGCTATACTGTGCTCGGATTGTGTTCATTATTATATCCTGCAATTGTTGGATAGATAGCAAAGCGACTGGCGAAACAGGGTTAGTTTCGTCAGCCATGTGTCTTGACGCAGATGTGTGACGACGCTCTTTTGATTGGGCACCTTGAAGAGAGGAATTTGAAGTATTCGCAGGCAGATGTGTTGACTTGTCAGGATTTTGGATTTCAAGCTTCCTCATTAGCGTGGCAATCTGCAAGTCCTTCTCTTCAATAGTCTTTATGAGGTTTTCGATTGCGCGCGTCATAACTGCTAGTTGGTCTTCCACCGAGGTTGTTCCAGTCATCATAGCTGCAATAACCTTCGTATAGGAAAGTACTTGAGAGCCAACATTCCTTGAAGGGATCGATTGCTCTGAAATCTCAAGTAACGACTCTGAGAGTGAACCGACGCTAGAGTTGGCGTCAGAGACGGATTGGGGTGAATGTGGTGGCATCGACTTTTCTAAAACTACGTCAGAGTTCTTTGCCCCCTGAGGATCAATGGTGTTAACATGTTTAGTTTTCACATCCATTGATTTAGCAGGATTGGTTTTCACCAAATCTTGCTGATTCTTGAGCGAAGCAATTGCTTTGGTCTTGCTACTCGTCATAGGACCTGCTGAGGTGTTGCTGGCACTTGACAGGTTCCTAGTGTTCTTGTCATTGCTGGCAGCAACTTTGGTGTTAACCATTGCAGCAACGATTTTTTTTGAATTTTTCTTGTTCGTCGTCTGAACCTTGGGAGGAGTCATAGATTCTGATGAACAGAGTTTTGGATGTATGATGCAGGAGATAGAGATGAGAGGCAGAGATAGTCCCACTGGGCGTGTCAGAAATTTGTACACACAAATTTCGTGTCCGAAAATCTAGGAACGAAAGTTGGTAACAAATAAACAATTTTATTAATTTAAAAAAATGGATACAATTCTTTGTAAATCTTTAGAAAAGAAAAATAACTTCCTCTGATTCGATCTCCTTGGTGATTTGGCTTCAAGGGCTGCAAGAGCTTGATCTTGAATTAAATTAAAACTTTTGATGAAGAACGGCACGTGGATGATGTGCTTGTTGTTCTTCTCCTTCAGGGTTTGGGTGCTTTGGAGCTTTGGATTTTAAGTGAAGACTTCTGCAGAGTTTCAGCTTTTTTTGAGAATCTTCTGGTCTTCCTTCTCCCACCTCTGGACCTTTATTTATAGGCTCATCGGAGGGTAAATTTGTAACTTTCTTTTCTTTTGATAATTATCCTATAATTATCTTTTATGATAATTACATATATATATATATATATATATATATAATTATTCATTAGACCTATTTTCAAGTGGGCTTGGATTTCTGAGATAATTTAGACCAATCCATAACTCATTTATTTGTAGTGGGCCTAATATTTAAATTATCTAACTCATTGAGCCACATTTCAAAGTGGGCTAAACAGGAAGCAGTTGAACACTATTGTCTATATATATATATATTTTTTTGTACTAAGGTTTACTATACTATAACTAAAGTATACATATGTTAAACGAATAACATTTAAACATGTATATTACGCACGTGCTTGCAATCTGTTTATACCTCAACTTCCAGTTACTAATAGCCAATATGGAGGCAACACGTGGAAGGTTATCGTGATTTTTTTTTCGTAGGTGATTAGTATTATTGGCCACTTACCAAAGGAAGATTACTGCCTCCAACTTCTAGTGGAAGACCGTCGTTGCCAACTTCTGGTGGAAGTTGCTACCCTTTAGAAATTTCAGCATGTGAAGGACCAATGGGAGAGCAACACGTGGCATTGTTTGACAAATTCATAGGGCACATGAAAAAAGGTACATGTGGCACAAGTTGTGGAAGTTGGTTGATGGAAGTGTTCCCTATAATTAAGGAAGATTTGTTTAGTTAAAGAAAGTGGCGTAGAAATGTGGGACATGTGATGATATTCCATTTGAAGGACGTGTGAGAATTTTTAGCAAAAGATGCATCTGCCATCATGCTAAAAAGTAGTAAGAAATGCAAAACATGACTCAAATGTGGGGAACAAGCTGAGGATAACAAGAAAAATGTGAGACACATGGCGCTATTCTATTAGAGGGACACGTGGGAGGTTCAAGTGCAAGATTCCACCCGTAAGTGCTAATATAAAGCTCCAAAAATGAGGAAACATGGTCCCCAAGCATGCAAGCACTATGAGAAGATTAAGGAGAATATGGGATAAGTGGCAAAGTCTAGTCATTGTCACGTGAAAAGTCGCACCTACTATTGGAACCGTTAGCGATAACTGTTCTATAAAATGGGAGAATATGATCTCAAGCATGAAAAGGAAAACAAGCACAACCCATTGGACGTGTGGCAATGTCTAGTTGGTCCACATACAAGGATGTAACTGCCACTAGAAACTTCCATCTGTAATTGCCATCTAAAAATTCTATAAATAGGACACTTAGGTCTCATTTGCAAACCATCTTCAACAAACAACTCAAATATCACTTCATTTCTATTTCAATTCAAGTCATGCATTTAATTTACCTTTTTGCATTCCAGTAATGTATTTAATTAAGTTTTAATCAAAGGTCCTGCACTTTTAATTATCCTTTATGTTTTGTTTGAAATTTCTTTTGAAGTGTTGCACTTTTATACTTCAATTTCAGCAATTGTCTTTCAATTATTTACTTTTTTTGTCTTATCCTTTTGTTCTGTACTTCAATTCCTTCTAACTTTTCAGTCATAGAAAACCCTCAAAAATCCTTTTCTCTCAAAGGCAAAAAAGAACATTTGAAAACTTGTTATTCCAGACCTTCCTAGCAATCTTTTGATCCCTACTTTTTAACTGGAATCTATTTTAGATCTTCACTTGGAACTGAATAAGTT
The DNA here is from genome assembly GCA_026545225.1 of Cornus controversa. Classification (NCBI taxonomy): domain Eukaryota; kingdom Viridiplantae; phylum Streptophyta; class Magnoliopsida; order Cornales; family Cornaceae; genus Cornus; species Cornus controversa. Next base: position 194,650 of record JANPWI010000013.1, read on the forward strand.
CCTGGCACGCCCGCGCTTCCACTAGAAGATTTTTTACAGACCAAACACAATCCTATGAAAGGTTGTTATGAAAAGAAACCAGAACTCATATATGTAATATATAATATTACATTTTAATATACCAAAAACATGACCGAACCAATTTTACTTTTCCTTTACTCATATATATGTATAGTGGTTAGACAAAGACAATCAATCGAGCACAAAAGGTATTCAAAGATTTGGTCACATATGCATGATACATGCATTCAATAACACGTTGACTTCAAATCTTTCGATAAAGATTTTTTAACTACTCCATCGAATTGACTTATATGAAGAAAAGATATTTCATGTAAATCAAGGTTTCCAATTTGGTGGTTTCTGGAACCTCCCAAGCTACAACATAAAACTGAACATATCAAACAAATAACAAACATAACAGTATAAGACACATGGTGCGCATATTTTCACTATCTGTGTCGACCTACGTGGAATGTAAGGTTGAATTCAAATGGCAGATGTCGATGTGGCATAGAGTCTAAGATTATGCATCACTGATTAAAATCGATAAATTAAAACAGTAACACACCGATTCAAATATATACCTTATTTATATCAAATCTTTACTTAATTCTTAATTTCTACAAGAAAAAACCCTAGCCTTAACCATAGTTCTGATTCTAATTATTGGATTTAAATTCAATAATCAACATGTATAAATCAAGAATGCTGCAATAATTAGATACGGGATTTTGCATATCATACCTAATTAAAGATTAAGCTTTAAAATATCTTTGTGAAATTTTTAGATGTGCCTTAAAGTGCACTACTTTCGCTTGAGAGTTGTCAGCTATGTTCCATGACAGGAAACTTGTACCAATTTATTCTTGGCAGCATCTAAGTCGGATCGCGTCCGAACCATAATTTTTCCAAGAAATCAGTTGTTTCCCACAGACGGCGTCATCGGTTGATGTAAAAAATCCGCACAAACCGATTCGATGCGCCCTTCCTTCAAGACAGAGGAGATGTGACCACATCGGCAGATGTTGGTCGGGTATACTCTGACAGTCAATATTTGTGTACATTGGATGTAATTGATTATGTAATTAATATTTGTGTACATTGGATGTGCTTCACCCCTCTTATTTAGAGGGGAATGCTGGTAGTTGTGTTTTTGTAGGAGACGTCTTCAGTTACGTTCTCAACATGTAACCTTTGCCTTTTCCAACAAGTAATTATCTCTTTGGGTTTATATTACCTTTTGATTCCATATAGTGTAAGTTTCCCGTATCAAAACCCTATAACAAAAATTAAGAAAATAAAGATAAAAATCAATCTAAATCGACAACACTATAATTAATATACAAATTAGTAAACATTTATATTTTCTCCAAAGAAACTAAAAAAATTAATTTAATTGCATGGGTGTGTGAGAGAGGTTCATGGACTGTACCAATGATAATCATGTAGACAACGAAAGTACCAAACACTAGTATTGGAAGCTTGAGTTTGGGTAGGTAGGTTCATTGGTTGGAGGTGAAAATTGGGTTTTGTACGGGTTTTCATGTCTTGTTAGGGAGGATGGTTTGAGTTTGTTGAGATGATATTTGATGAAATGCTTGTGAAAGATTATAAGTTATGGAGTGCAATGATTGTTAGGTATGTTCGGTTATTGGTTGAGGGTCGTTAAGAGAGCCATGATTCCGGCACCGATGATGGTGGTGGAGAAGTTGGAGAGGACGTCCGAGACGGATGGTCCATGAAAAGACCGTGACCATTTTTGGCCGGTTCACTTTTTATTTTTCATTTATTGTCATATAAATGTTTTAAATGATTATATGTGTGTTCTAAATGTGAAGTATATGTTTAAGGATCCTTATATAAGTCTGGAGAAGTTTTGGAAATGTTTAGTAGAATTTGAGTTTTTCGAGTCAGGCGGGCTCAGGAGATGAGTTCGATGGGCCCAAAAAATTTAAAAGTGTTAGAATGACACTAAATTTTGATATTAGGTTAAATAAAATGTTTGATGAATTAGAGAAATGATTTTGAGTTCGTAGGAGTTTTTAAAATTGAAAACGGATTTTGGGAAGGTACAGTAAGTGACTAGTGGTGTTTTCGTAAATAGGAGAGGCTAGGTCAATAAATTAAATAGAAAATAATTTAGCACATTCATTCTCTTATTATAGCAGCTGATTAAGAGAGTTATATATCCCTACATTCTTCTTCTTCCTTCTCCATTGAAATTGAGGAGCTTGAAGCGTGAATTGGACAACACCGAAGAAGAACGAATTAATCTAAGTGACGAGGGCTCAAGTTTGGTACGTTCAAAGTCAAATTCAAAAAAATGTTGATTTTGATGAGATTTGAGAATTTGAGAAATTTTGTTTAGAAGTTTTCCTAAACTAAGGTAGGGAAGCCTAAATCATGAAATTCGGAGTTTATGTGAGTATATTGGTTGTCTATGGCAACCAATTAGTTATGTGGGTATAATTAGATTTTTTTTTATTAAAGTTAAAGTATGCTAGATTATACAATTGAATAATTCTCAAGGTGAATTGATGTGAATATATGTTTATAATTGTTTTAAATGATTATGAAACATGATGAATGTGAAATTTGAGAGCATCATATATGTTTCATGTGTATTTGTGTTATGTGACACTTATGTGTTTGCTAAATTGCCTTAAAGAGTATGATTAAATGTAAGGTATGTTTTATTGTGGATATAAATGCTTTGAGATGTGGAGATGAGAACATGAGCATGAAAATAAGAATTGTTCATTCATTGCATATACATGGAGTGAGTATGTATGTGGAACGGATTGTGGAAAATGGATAGCCAAGAGTCGGTATCCGGGTGTGAGATGGAAAAAGGTTTGTGGGAATTGGATGGCCAAGAGTTGGGATCTGGGGGTGATATAGAAAGGTTGTGGTGAATCGGGTCGTTAAAAGTTGGGATCCGGGCCACTTGTTATCATTGACATGGTGGGCGGTGAGCCAAGGTTAGAGTGATGGAATTCATGTGTGTGTGCATGGTATGATACACACACACACACACACACATTCATGGCATGGTTATTAGCATAGTTATTTGTATATGAGTTGTGCTTAATATGATAACATGATTATGTGTTATGTGATACTCATAAGACTTGCAGAGTTGTATTTTAGGCATTCTTATTGAGCATGTTGCAGCTCATCCCATGAGTATTAACTTTTTTTAAGAAATGGCAAGGACGTAGCAGAGCCTTTCCAACCATGAGTTGGCATGGGCTGTAGATAGCTTCTTTGAGAACACTTTGTGTTTTTTATTTATCTAAATGCATGTCCGGCATGTGGACTATATACATAACTTTCATGTTTTGTATATGTTCTTTAATATCTAGAGAACATGCTTACGGTTATACTTATGTTTATATACACCTATATGTATGGTCTTGAATATGGATGAGTGCTAAATAGTGAGGATGATGACTTTATAATTTTTACTTGTGTTCAAATATGCATGCATGATAATTGTGGGGATAATTGAGTTGAGGAAGTGTCAAATAAACCAAGTGTTGCTTATAGAGAAATAGCTGGCCGCAGGATTACGATGGATCGTAATGCACATTACAATACATCATCATATTATGATGCATCGTAACACGTATTACAATGTATCACTGGGATGACGGAGTTTGGGTTGCCAAATCTAGTGTGTTTCGCATCTTGTTACGCAGCATGGGCGATGCATCGCAGTATTACGATGTATTGTAACCTCAACTATGATGCATCAAAATTCCCTGATGCTAAGGTGGGCTGAGATAATAGAATAGACGTACATGGTGAGTGTGGTGGGATCCTATAGTGAGAGTAACTTCAGAATATGATAGTATTGACATGTAAGATAATGCTTTCGCTAGATTGTAAGAATATAATTTAGATTGGTTGATCTTCTATGACAATCTAGTTTAGGAATCGATATAATTGATATAATGAGGTTTACGCAATGGGTCACGATTTTGATGGTTTAGATTGGAGTCGAGAGTGATATGTGGTATCTATTATGTTGTCCGGGTCGTGGGATGATAATCGGGCAATCATGACACCTCACTACCCGGAGTTCGAGCTCGGACCAGGGGAGTCCCGACGGTCTAGATTTTGGGGCATGATAGCTTGGTATCATAGCATAATTATATTGAATACCTAGGAACGAAGGGTGAGGGTTGGATCACGTATCTGATACCAACTTGGTATCAGAGCATTAAACTTGAATACAAGGACGAAGGGTAAGGGTTGGATCACGTGTAGATTCAGAATAATTAGAATCTTTGAGTTTAAAAACTCTAAAAACACGTGTAGACATGATATAGTTGATTTGAGAACTTATGTGCATGTGAAGTATGCTTACATGATTATATGCTAGGTGTTTATGTGATAATGCATGTTATATATTATATGTTATGTGTTAACTTGATAACATATTTATATCTTAAAGTGTTTAACTGAAAAACATGCCCACGTGTTAAATGTTTGGATGATAACATGTTTTTATATTGCATAGTGGTTTGATTGAGTTAAGTGCATAGCATGAGCTAATTTATTGTCATTAACTTATCTTTTGGCTATGTAGCACTATGCCACCTAGAAGCCAGAGAGGAGTGGTTGATGGTGGGGTTTTTGAAGGAAACCACTTGGTTATAGAAATGACTGCAACCCTTAGTGATTTTGTGAGGACTGCAGTTGCTGAGGTGCAATAACTAGTTGCGTAATCGGGAGAAACTGAAAGTGAGAGGCATTTTAAGTTCATCACTCGATTTAAGAAGTTGATGCCTCCTAGTTTTGATAGGAGCTCAGATCGTTTTGTAGCAGACAATTGGCTTGAGTAAGTAGAGAAACATCTAAGGGTGATGTCTGCTCCCGATGATAGGATACAGGTGATAATTGCTATTTATTTGTTCTCGAGAGGTGCTGAACTATGGTGAAAGTTGGTAAGTGACCGACATGATGTTGATATCATGGGGTGGGAAGAGTTTAAGACTCTTTTCCTTGACCACTACGTTCCAAGGCCAAAGAGGAGGGCACTAAGGAAAGAATTTGATGAGCTAGTTCATAAAGTTTATGACCATAACTGAGTATGAGAACAAGTTCATTTCTCTTTCACGCTTTGCACTCGAAGTGATGAGAGATAAGGAAGAAAAGACATGTAGGTTCATCAATGGCCTTCACCATTCTATTAAGCCATTTGTGTTTATTTTGGGTTTGAGGGTGTATGCCGAAGCGGTAGAAAAAGCTTTGATGGTTGAGGCTAAGGCTAAGGATAGGGAGGAGAAAAGAGAGGATGGGAAGCAAAGTAGGGACATGGGTAATTCTTCTGAGGTCCAGGCAAGAAATAAGTTCAAGAGCGGTCCTTCACAATCGATGGGATCTGTAGATTGATAGATGATACAATCTGTGTCTACGACTCCTATGCCATTGGGATCTTACCGGGAAAGGGTGAGATGTTTTCGGTGCAAACAGTTAGGGCATGTTAAGGCGAACTATCCTATGAGTCAGCCTAAAACTAGAGCTTGTTTTGAGTGCAGTTTGTAAGGATACATGAGGATAAATTATCCTCAATTGGGTGAAAATATGACTAGCGAGCTGAGTTCACAACAGAGGACGACACATTCAGCATTTAGGGCTTTACCCCCACCTCAACCATCTATGACTATCAAAAGTGCACGACCAATGAGGGGATCTACCCCTAGTGTGTCTACTCAACAGTCTAGTTTTTAGGGTGGTGGATAACAGGGGCCAAGGGCTCAATGTAGAGTGTATGTTGTTACTCATGCAGATGTCTCAGCTGGAACTTTAGTGGTCCGAGGTATATACGTTCTTGGTGTCTAGCTCATGGGCTAATGTTTGAGTTGATTTAGATGTTTCGTATTATTGCTGCATCATATACATGGGCATTGGGACTAGAGGTTAGTCAGGTGGGTGAGGCTATCAGTGTCATGAGCTAGTAAATGTTACTATAGTCTTAGACATAGTGTGTTTGAGGGGTACTAAAGAGACAGTTGAAAAGAAATGCTTACGTTTGATTTAATCCTTCTTAGGTTGGTAGACAATTGATGGGTTGTACGTCAGAAAGAGATGTGCATAAGTTATGTGAAACTTTCAGTAAGTTGTGTGGTAAGTGTTAAGTATGATAGGAGTGTGAAAGTGATAGGGTGTAATACTCTAAATATGATATTGGGTGGATAGTCCATGAAATTGGGCAGATTGATGTGACTTGTTTGGCAAGTACACATGCATTATGTGGCTTGTTTGACAAGTGCACGAAAAATATGACTTGTATTGTCAAGTGCACGGGATCTATGTAGTTTGTTTTGGCAAATGCACGAAATTATGGAATACGCCTAAAAGGGAATGCTAGGTATTGTGGTTGATCTATGGATCATGATGGATTGTGTGAGCATGGTAGTCTTTTTCCAATCAGACTTGGAAATCTTAGGTGGAGGTTATACCTCGAGATTTATTAGGTGAGTGTGAGATACATTAATTGTATTAGACTCTAGTGGTATAAGTTAGGTTTATGACACCTTTTGTGATATGCATGTGAGCATGGTAATGGTTTGGTGAGTGTGCAAGTGGACAAAAAAGACGTGTTATCGGGGTTGGGCTAGTGAGGAGAAATGGCCCAGCCAGACATTTTTCTTTGATTAGTGCTTCTTTTACAGTGTGTTCGGTCTAAGTAGTTATCGAGTTGACTCGTTGGGTATGAGGGGTAAAGGAAAGATTATGGATGACTTGATTTTGGGGACGAAATCCTTTTAAGGTGGGTAGGTTGTAAAGACCGTAACTATTTTTGGCCGATTTTCTTTTTATTTTTCATTTTTCATTTATTGTCATATAAATGCTTTAAATGATTATATGTGTGTTCTAAAGGTGAAATATATGTTTGTGGACCCTTATATAAGTCTAGAGAAGTTTAAGAATATTTGGTGGAATTTGAGTTTTTCAAGTCAGACAGGTCCGGGACTTGGGTCCGGTGGGCCCAAAAAATTTAAAAGTGTCAGAATGACACAAAATTTTAAGATTATGTTAAATAAAATATTTGATGAATTAAGGAATCGATTTCGAGTTCGTAGGAGTTTTTGAAAGTGAAAACGGAGTTCGGGAAGGTACAGTAAGTGACTAGTGGCGTTTTTGTAAATAGGAGAGGTTTGGTCAATAAATTAAATAGAAAACAACTCATCACATTCATTCTTTCATTGTAGCAACCGATTAAGAGAGTTATATTTTCCTATATTCTTCTTCTTCAGTCTCTATTGAAATTGAGGCGTTTGAAGCGTGAATTGGACAACCTCGAAGAAGAACGAATTGATCTACTCGACGAGGGCTCTAGTTTAGTACGTTTGAAGTCAAATTTGGACAACGTTGACTTCGATGAGATTAGGGAATATGAAATTTTTTGTTTAGAAGCTCTTCTAAACTAAGGTAGGGATGCCTAAACCATGAAATCCGAGGTTTGTGTGAGTATATTGGTTGTCTATGACAATTAAGTGGTTATGTGGATATAATTAAATATTTTTTTATTAAAGTTAAGGCATGCTAGATTATACAATTGAATGAATTCTCAAGGTGAATTAATGTGATTATATGTTTATAATTATTTTAAATGATTATGAAACATGATGAATGTGAAATTTGAGAGAATCATATATGTTTCATATGTGTTTGTGTTATGTGACACTTATGTGTTTGCTAAATTATCTTAAAGAGCATGATTAAATGTGAAGTATGTTTTATTGTGGATATAAATGCTTTGAGATGTGGAGATGGGAATATGAGCATGAAAATAATAATTGTTCATGCATTGCATATATATGAGTGAGTACGTATGTGAAAAGGATTGTGAAAAATAGATAGCCAAAAGTCGGTATCCGAGTGTAAGATGGAAAAAGGTTTGTGGGAACCGGATGACCAAGAGTCGGGATCGGGGCGGGGGGGTGAAATAGAAAGGTTATGGTGAGTCGGGTAGCCAATAGTTGGGATCTGGGTTACTTGTTATCTTTGACATAGTGGGCGGTGAGCCAAGGTCTGAGCGATGGAATTTATGTGTGTGTGAAACACGGATAAAGTGTGAGTGCATGATATGATATATATATATACACACATTCATGGCATGGTTATTTGTATATAAATTGTGCTTAATATGATAATATGGTCATGTGTTATGTGGTACTCACAAGACTTGTGGAATTGTGTTTTAGACATCCTTACTGAGCATGTTGGAGCTCATCCTATGAGTATTAACTCTTTTCAGGAAATGGCAAGGACGTGGAGGAGCCTTCCCAATCATGAGTTAGAGTGGGCTGTAGATAGCTTCTTTGATAACACTTTGAATTTTTTTTATTTATCTAAATGCATATTCGGCATGTGGATTATATGCACAACTTTCATCTTGTATATGTTCTTTATTATTTTGGGAACATACTTACGGTTATACTTATGTTTACATACACCTATATGTATGGTCTGGATTATGGATGAGTGCTAAATGGCGAGGATGATGACTTTATAATTTTTACTTGTGTTCAAATATGCATGCATGATAATTGTTGGAATAATTAAGTTGAGGAAGTGTCAAATGAACCAAGTGTTTCTTGTAGAGAAACAGCTGGCCATAGGAGTACAATGAATGGTAATGCGCATTATGATGCATAGTCATATTACGATGGATCGTAACACGTATTACAATGTATTGTTGGGATGAGGGAGTTTGGGTTGCCAAATCTAATGTGTTTCGCAACTTGTTATGCAGAATGGATGATGCATCGTAGTATTATGATATATCGTAACCTCAGCTACGATGCATCGAAATTCCTTGATTCTGAGGTGGGCTGAGATAACAGAATAGATGTGCATGGTGAGTGTGGTGGGATCCTATAGTGAGAGTAGCTTCAGAATATGATAGTATTGACATATAAGATAATGCTTCCACTAGATTGTAAGAATATAACTTAGATTGGTTGATCTTGTACGACAATCTGGTTTGGGAATCGATATAATTGATGTAATGAGATTTTCGTAATGGGTAACGATTTCGATGGTTCAGATTGGAGTCGAGAATGATAGATGGTATCTATCATGGTTGTTCGGGTCATGGGATAACGATCGGGCAGTCATGACACTTCATTACCTGGAGTTCGGACTCGGACCGGGGGAGTCTCGGTTGTCCGAATTTTGGGGTATAACAGTTCATATGTTTAGGGTAATATTTTCTTTCTCCTGGAAAAGAAATAAATTTATTAAAAATCTTATGCTACGTTTGGTACGCGAGAATGAAATGGAATACAATTGGGAATGGAATTAGAATGAGAATAAGAATGGAATGGAATGATCATTCTCGTTCTATTGTTTGGTTGGAAATATGAAATGAAGTAGGAATGAAATAAATTTTAAATTAATTTTTCAAAATACCCCTCCTAGTGACAAATAAATTAAACCAACAAATGTGTGGTGGTGGAGGAAGGCGGTGATGTGGAAGTGGTGGCAGTGGAGGTGGTGGCAACGGTGTGATGGTGGAGGTGGTGGAGGAAAGTGGCGATGTGAAGGTGGTGGCGGTGGAGGAAGGTGGAGATGTGGTGGTGGAGGAAGGTGGCGATGTGTAGTGGTGTGGTAGGGATGACAGTGGAGGTGGTGGAGGAAGGTGGCGATGTAGAGGTGGTAGAGGAAGGTGGTGATGTGGTAGTGGTGCTGTAGGGTGGGGGTGGTGATGTGGTAGTGGTGCGGTAGGGTGGGGGTGGCGATGTGGAATTGGTGGCAGTGGTGTGGTGGGCTGGTAGTGGAGGTGGTGGTGTGGTGTGGTGGTGGAGGTGGTGGCGATGCGATGTGGCAGTGGTGGTTAAGATGGTGGTGGAGGAAGGTGGCGATATAGAGGTGGTGGTGTGGTGGAGTAGGAAGGTAGCGATGTGGAGGTGGTGGTGGTGGAGGTGGTAGTGGTAGTGGTAGTAGAGCCGGTGTGGTGGTGGTGGCAGGTGGTGGTGGCGGCGGCGATATAGTGGTGGAGGAAAGTGGCGATATGGCGGTGGGGGTGGTGGTGGCAATGTGGAGGTGGTGGCAGTAGTAGTGGTGTGGTGGCAGTGGCAGTGGAGGTAGTGGTGAAGGAAGGTGATGATATGGAGATGTTGGTGTGGTGGAGTAGGATGGTGGTGATGTAAAGGTGGTGGGGGTGGTGGTGGAGGAGGCGGTGGTGGTGGTGGCGGTAAAGTCGGTGGTAGTGGTGGTGGTAGAGTTGGTGTAGTGATGGAAGTGGTGGTGGAAGTGAATGATTTTTTTTTAATTTTACTGAAAATGGAATGTCCATTCTATAGATTTAACTATGGAATGGATTTTCATTCCAATGGAATGACCGTTGTCACCTTAAAATTTATACCAAATAAAGGAATAGTTGGAATGAGCATTTCATTCCATTCAAGCATACCAAACGCAACATTAAAGTAAACAATCATATATATATAACCGTCTCACTAAAGCATCTAGGCATAACATCAACAAATACACAAGAAGATTTGTGACGCAATGCATATTGACTCTGAGTTAGCTATATTATTACACTCCCTAGGAGCAAATTGAACTGAAAATGTATTCAAAAGATACAACTGTCGTTTCATATCTTCTAGCACAATTGCTCTCTTAAGTGACATGCGGTAACCTTCATTAATTTCCTAAATAATAATTTGAGCATTGCCCTCCGGGATAAGCCTCTCGCAAAACCTTCTAGCTGCCGTATAAATAGCATCTCTCATTGCTATTTACGAATACAGAGTCGTGAATCACAAGGAGGATCATTCAAAAGACGGAAATAAAACAGAGTTATGAATACTACAAGTTGTGAATCACAAGGAGGATCATTCCTTGCTTCCTCGTTGAAGCACAAAAAGCATAACATTACCCACTTGTCTTTCCAAATCCGTATTAATGTCTCTCCTCTTCCATACCATATGCAACCTCTCACTCCAACTATGTGATGTGATGTGATGTGATGTGATGTTAATCATGGTTAATAATTTGATGGGTCTTCGAGAGTAGTTAGTTGAAAAAGTGCATTTGCCAAAAATAAAAAAAAAAATGTTAAAAAAGTGCATAAAGCTGCATTTTGAGAGGTTTATCAAGGTTGATAATTGCCATGCTCTTCGTGTTTTGGTAAATTGGTTGGTGGAGGGTAATTTGGACCCAAAAAAATGTCTGAATAGTGGGTGTTATTAATTTTGTAATTAGTTTTAAAAATTTATCATGTCCGTGAACATATATAGTTTTTGAGGTTGGTGTTGGTAAATTTGAAATTACCAATTTACCAGTTTTTAAAATTTCCCGTTTATTAGTTCCCAGGGATGACACTGTAATGTAGATCCATCATTCGCATCTCACCTTGTATCACCGACTTGAGTGAATGTATGAAAACTGTGTGATCTCAGTTTTTTTTTCTTTTCTTGTTTTGGTAGGTAAAGAGCACTTCACAACATTGCCTCTCTCTCCCCTAATTCTTCTTTTCCCACCTCAGATTCTGATCTCTGTTAGTATTTTCTCAATTACAAGTGTAGTTTCTCCTTCATAGCTAATCAATCTTAAATTCTTCCTCAAATTTCATTTCTCATCATGTAAAGATATATACACAAAACTATATAAATTGATTTTGGGGAGGGTTCGAACGAACTGTTCTTGGGCGCTAATGTCTTCTGATCGCTACTCAGACCCACCAACACCTGCTTGTTCCGCAACAGCTTCAGCTGAATTAAAGCTATACCAAGCTTTCATCTTCTCTGTACCAATCTTCTTCACTTTCATCCTTCTCCTCTTGTTCTATTTCTTCTATCTTCGCAGTCGGAGGGTCGATTGGTCTGCGACTCGAATGCCAACTTCATTGCACACCACGGATGATATCTCCAGGGTAAATTCATTCATTTCATTGTGTTTTTTGTTTTTCTATAATTGGGTACGGTATTTCTTTTTCTTTTTTATCATATAAATTTTATTATTATTTTTTAATTGTTTGTGGTTTGACAGTCTGAACTGGGTTTGAAGAAAGAACTGAGAGAGATGCTACCCATTATTATATTCGAAGAGAGCTTCTCCGTCAGAGATAACCAGTGAGTGAGCTTTCATGGATTGATGGGTGTTCATTTTTTCTTGCCTTTGTGAATTCAATGCGATTGATTTTGTTCCTTTTTGCTAATTTTCTTTTTACCCTTGTCATCATTAAAGCTATGCAAGTTAAGTCAACTCACTATCATCAGTTGTAATTGAGATAAAACCGTACTTGAAGGCCATTATCATCCAATAACACCAGACATCCTCTTTATTGGCTTGTTTTCTCATTTTCCAGAAAGAAAAATCATTTAGTTTAGACTTCATTATGGGGGATAATGTGCCAACTGCCAACTGCCAACTATTATGGTTTGGTTAGAATTGATATTGTTTGTGCTTTAAACTATTTATTCTGACAGTTCAATTATTGAAGTATTTTGATAGAATTGGTAAGCCTTATTCGGTAATTGAAATGTTGGAACCTCTGTTGAATCTTCGTGTGGGCACTTTTTGTGATCAAAATGTGTGTTGTAATTTGTCGAATATATTTGGTTTTAGTTTGGGTCAGTCTAAATCATCTATTAGTCATGTTTTGCTAACTAGTCTGCTTGAGAGAGAGGTGACTGAAAACATTTATTAAAGCGGAGATTGCAAGGTAATATGAAATCAGCACTCTTTATCAACTTGGATCACATACATTAGGACAACGTCAGTTTATGTCAGTAGACCTTATCCTTAAAATGGATAAATTAACACAGTTGACCTTAGTGGACTTTGGTAACTTTCGAAAAGTTTTATAGTGTTTTCAAAATAAAAACGTGTTTAAACTGAAATACCCACTACAAATTTCACGCATGAGATGGCTAGTCTCACACATAAAACATAAGAGATATCTACAGCTAATAGCAAACAAGCATAAAATACAAGGATAAAAAGAAAAGATTTATAAATGCTGAAAGGATAACTGAAATAATAAATAACATTAAATAAACATAATACTAGTCTGAATAATACAACTTGGAAGTCCCGTAACTCAAAGACTCCTTTAACCAAAAATCATAAAAGTAAAATAATTTATGAAAAGATCCAAGTCCCTACACTAAAGTCTAGTAAGAAATAGATGATTGTCACGCTCTATGAACTCCATGCTCTAACTTCGAGATGGAAACTGCCTCAAACCTGAAATATCAACAAAGTGGGTTAAGCCCACGAGTAAGTTCTCTCTACTACAACCCAATCAGAGAACCGGTAAACATACCTTCTATATGAGGTCAGAAAGACATATATATATAATTATACCGTTTAGTCATCTAATCTCCTATCTTAGAAATAATTAGAACTATGTTCTGAATCAACCCATCCATTATCACAATAAAGGTAGAACAAATTTTTAAGTTCAAACCATAGGCACTCCTAACATGCCTGAACACACTAAGTTTTCTAATTAGATCCTAGGCAATTCTACCATGCCTTCCTCCATATTCTCAATGCAAGTGCAGACTAGTTTTAAGTTTACATAAGAAACAATTCTAACATGTATATAACGAGAAACTTACTTATTAGATATTAGACAATCCTAACATGCCCCAAGTAAAATATAAAGGTACCCTATTAGGTATTACGCAATCCTGACATGCCAAGTATAATAAAGAGATACCTTATTAGATATTAGGCGATCTCGACACGCCTTAGCAATCCCAACATGTCAAATATAATGTATAGATACCTTAATAGGTATTAGGCAATCCCAACATGCCAAATACAATGTATAGATACTTCATTAGGTATTAGGCGATCCCGACACGCCTTGACAATCCCAATATGCCAAATACAATGTATAGATACCTTATTATGTATTAGGTGATCACGACAAGCCTTGACAATCCCAACATGCCAAATATAATGTATAGATACCTTATTAGGTATTAGGCAATCCCGACACGCCTTGATAATTAACATTTAAATAAAAATCTAACATACTTAAAAGCATGATAATTAATATCATGTAAATCCTATTGTCCCATTTATTAATTTAAACAAATAAAAAAAACACAACATACTGTGAACGTAAATGAGTTTAACATACTCCCACCAACTCTTTTAAACACCATACAATTAATCAAGAACATTTATTTAAGCAAAAAAATAATTAAAGGAAATTAAACAATTAATTAAAAGAAAACCCTACAATAAAGCTAACACCTCAATTTAAACATCAAGTATCTAAACCTAACTCTAATCCTAGGTTTCCATGCAAAATCTATTTTTAAAAGTCTTAAATTATATTTCTGGAATTTTTAAAAAATTTTAAAATATTTTTCAAATAAAAGAAAATGAAAACCCAAATTTTGAAGTATATTTTTAAAACCAATTTAACCACGAGAGAAGCTCATTTCCACTTAAAATTTAAAACCCAAGTGTATTTTGTCCCTAAAAGGTTACCCAAGTTTTTTTAGATTTTTTGGAATTTTTCAAAAATTTTAAAATATTTCCAAAATAAAAGAAAATAAAAATCTAGTTTTGAGGCACACTTTTTATGCTACTTTAACCACAAGGGAACCTCATTTTGACTTGAAATTTAAAACCTAAGAGTATTCTGCTCCTAAAAGATTGATTTAAATTTTTGGAAAATTTTCAGAATTTTTTGGTATTTTTAAAAATATTTTTCCTAATTTTCTATATAAAAATGATTTAAAAATTAAAAACAAATATTAAAATATTTCGGACTGAGCCCAAACTGGGCCCATTGGGTGGACCTTGCGAGTGGGACCCAACAGACCTTTTCTGGTCCCCGACTAGGGGTGAACGCACTAGAGACCCTTTTTTTTTTTTTTTTTCTTCCTTCTTAGTTTCTCTTTCCCTGCTACTTTCTCCAGCAGACGCACACAACAATGACAGCGTTTCCCGGCCTTATTCCGACCACCTCCGGTCATCGAAACTCGAGTATGAATATACCATTGAACTCGTCTCGATCTAAGATATGCATTGATACCAAAATCATCCCCCTTCGCGGCTTAAATCAAAAACGCCCAATTTCAAGTTTTAAAAATATAAAATTTCAAACCCAATTTTTCGTCAATCTACCCAACGGTTCGCAACCAAACTTTCAAGGATTGTTCGGAGAAGCAAGATCTACCTATTAATCGAACAAAAACCTTTGAAGTTGATGAATAAATTAAACCCAATTTCATGTTTGTACATATATATATATATATACCCGCCGATAGAGTCATATATACATGCATATACATATGGGAAATTACCCTATAGCAGTTCCAAACCCCCAGATTCTTCATGTTTAATCCACAGAATTCACCCTTAGCATGCATAATCATTTAATTTCATAATTAAATACATAAAAACATATTCCAGCAACATGTATATACAAATAATATATATGTCTACAAATTCAAAGGGGAAGAGAAGAGTTCGAACTTGCCTTTTCCTGGTGTCTACTGTTTTCTCCTTGTCTGTGCATAGAAACTAATGAACCCTAATTTCTTTTCTCTTATTTAATATTCTTAAATAATTAAACTAATAAATATAAAATATTTAGCCCAACTATATATAAATATATATATAGCCCAGCCCAGCAGTCTAGCCCAACCTGATAATAATTAGAAATAAAAAATAAAAAATAAAAATGAAAACGCAGCCCAAACCCACATATTTTTATTTAAAAGAAAAAATATATTTAAAACAAATATTTCACACACAATTAAACTCAATCAACACTTAGCAACAATTTAAACATCCACATTAAACACATAAAAACAGGCATTGACAAAATTAATTAAAACATTTAAATAATTAAAAATCCAATCAATTAAATAAAAACCGAATTTAAATATTCTCAAATTACGGGGTATTACATAAACGGACTCCAAAACCTTAGAACAAGTATTGAATAAATGCAGAGTTGGCACCTACATTGGGTATTCCATATAGTTAAAATTCAACCAATCTGCTTTTCATGAGTCATGGCTAATTATATACATGGAATCTCATAATGGTCTTTATATGTCCAGAAAATAGGCTTGATAAAATTTCTAGTGATATGTAATTCAATTAATTTTCAGTTCGGTTTGCCCCTCAACAAAATTTCAAAAGTTTGACCATCTACATAGTCCTATCACATACTTTGGAAAGTCGTGTGCAATTTTTTTCTCAAGTACTGGTACAACTTAGTCCATGGAGTTGGAAATGGATACGACTTTGCTTTTGCTCTGGTACAACTTTGACTAGAACGAAATACAAGGTTTTAATTTTTTCTAGAACAGATACAATGTTTTAAGTCCTTAAATGTTTCCAAATTACCCAAAACACGTGTAGAAGTTTCCAAATTGATTTCTAATCATTTTAAGGCTTAGAGAAGCATTCCTAAATCTTATAGAAATGTATGTAGAGTTTTTTATAACACATACAACTCACATGATGAGTGATTTTGCATTCTGTCACACTTAGGTGCTTGAATTGTGCAGTATTGAGATATTTGAGAAAGATTTTTTTCTTGTGAAAGTTAAAGCCAGATTGTGGGATTATGTGAAATTTGTATCCTCAGAGAACTTGATATCGATCACTGAGTAATGTAAAAGGATATTGCTTTCACCATATTTTTCCTTTACAGTTTGATATAATGATAGGAACAATAGACTACCAAATCAGCTTCAAAAATATAAAAATGGGACTCCTGTATTTTGAAATCCTCTCCTTTGTTTTATTTTCAGAAAACAAGAACAATTCCTTCAAGATGCTGAAATTAGTCTAGTATATCAAATGCATAAAAACATCCTTCATTTGATTTAAGAGAGTAAAAGGGAAGGAAATAAACTTCTCTCTTCTTGTGTGTTGTTATAAATGCATTAAAATTTGAGCACTAAGGATTAACTAGATGTAAACCTGAAGGTATACATCTAGCTAGTTCTGGCCTGATAAAGGGTATCTTAAAAAGTGATTTGTATGAAAAAAATAAATAAATGAAATATAGACAAAGCACGTCAGCTGCTTCATTATGGGGGATAATGTGCCAACTATTATGGTTTAGAATGAATTGATATTGTTTTTGTCCTTTAAACTATGTATTGTGACGGTTCAATTATTGAAGTATTTTTAAAGAATTGGTAAGCCTTGTTCGGTAATTGAAATGTTGGAATCTCTGTAGAGTCATTGTGTGGGCACTTTTCATGATAAAAATGTGTGTTGTGATTTGTTGAATTGAATTATTTTTAACTAGTCTGCTTGAGAGAGATGTGATTAAAAACATATACTAAAGACTAAATAAAAATTGCATGGAGATTGGATAGTAATATGAAATCACCACTCTATCACCTTGAATCAAATACATTAGGACAACGTAAATTTATGTGAGTAGACTTCATACTTAAAATTGATAAAAATTAACATGGTTGACCTTGGTGGGTTGGGTAACTTTCAAAAAGGTTTTATAGTATTTTCAAAATAAAAACATGTTTACACAGCCTTAGAACAAGTTTTGAGTAAACGTAGAGTTATTACCCACATTGGGGTATTCAATACAGTTAAAATCCAACCCATCTGCCGTTCTGGAGTAATAAGTAATCACATACATGGAATCTCCTAATGGTCTTTATACAAACAGAAAATAAACTTGATAAAATTTCCAATGATAAGTTCGTGTGGCCCCTGGACAAATTTTCAAAAGTTTGACCATCTACATTGTCTCATCGGTTTGTAGAGTTGCACTGGTGCAATTTTGTTCTCAAGTACTGATACAACTTAGTCCATAGAGTTGGAAAAGGCTGAAACATTGCTTTTGCTCTGGTACAACTTTGTCTGGAACGAAATTCGAAGTTTTAACTTGTCTGGAAAAACAATACAAGGTTTTAAATCTGAAACTGTTTCTAAATTACTCAAAAAATGTCTAAAAGTTTCCAAATTGATATCTAATCATTTTACTGCTTGGAGAAGAATTCCTACATCTTATAAAAATGTCATTAGAGTTTTTATAACACATATACAACTCACATAATGAGTGATTTTGCATTCTGTCACACTCGGCACTTTGCACTTGGATTGTGAAGTATTGAGGTATTTGTGAGAGATTTTTTCCCCTTCACAAACATAGGTTTAGACTTTAGAGTTATTATGAGAATCTTATTACTTCTGTGTCATCATTCAAAGTTATTCTTGGATCATTGATTGATCATCTTTGAAGAGTGTTAGATAATATATTTAATATTATGTTCCTTACTTACTATTTTGGTTTGATCCTAAACCATAGTTGTCAAAGGCGCGCGAGGCGCGCGCCTGAGGTGCGGGGCGCAGCCTCTGCGCCTAGGGCATGCCCAGGCGAGGCCCCTTCAAAGAGGCGCGCGCCTCAGTGCCTGAGGCGCGAGGCGCAAGGCACACCTGAGGCATGAGGCGCAAGGCGCAAGGCGCGCCTGAGGCGCGAGGCGCACCTGCAGATGCTGTTTTCTCACTCTAAAACCTATTTTTCTGTGTCATTTGTTGTTAATTGCCATGAATATGCTTTTTATTTGCTCTCAATTGTAGTTGTTCTACATTGTTTCACTCACTCAATACAAAATGTGATATTTTTAAAAAAAAAATTCAACTTGCGCCTCACTTCAGTCACGCCCGCGCCTCGCCTCGCGCCTCGCGCCTCAGGCTCCAGGAAGCCTTAGCGCCTTAGTGCGCCTTGAGCCTTTAACAACTATGCCCTAAACCACCTAGGAGTTCTTATACCCTTTCCTAAACCATCTAGGACTAGGATTTCTTGTCTCCTAAGTTTACTTGGCCTCCAAGATTATGTACCTATAAATAGGCTTTTATGTGTTGTTAACAATATAATTCAATCTATACAATTCTCTCAATATTTCTAACAAAGAGAAATTAGCAGCACCAGCAGCAGAGACTATCAAAGAATACTTCACACCTTTATTGAATTTGTTCTCCTCGTGGTCAATGAGAGTTGTTTCATGTGGCTTTCAATCATAACAGAGGAAGGTGGATTGAGGGAATCAATTTTGTTGACAATTACCACCTAGGCTTGTGAGTTTCAGACGCCAGACTGGCGTCAACAGAAAGTCAGTCTTGGCAAATTCTACCAGGTGTAAGACTGAGCCCAGGTTCTAGGCTGTTACATTTTCTTCATATAGTGGATTGGCTAGCTTTGGACGATGTCTCATGATTTTTCTTGGTTCAGTTTTTTCAAGTAAAAATATAGTGTCTCTATACATTATTGCGTGTTGCTTTCATGTTGGTTGATTGATAAATTGGATTAAAATTTCAATTTGATAATAATCGAAGTTTAAAGTCAACCAAAAAGAGAAGTATATCTATTCTCTTCCCCTCTAGGTATACACATAGCCACACAATCCAATCCTAAAGCTTCCAGCATTCTGCAAGCATGACTGTCACTTGGTATTGGGGTGTATTAACATTCAATATGCATTGTAAAGGAACAACTCTCTTGTAATTGATATTATATCTCTCAACTCATTAAAATTTCAATTTGATAATAATCGAAGTTTAAAGTCAACAAAAAAGAGAAGAATAATATCTATTCTCTTCCCCTCTAGGTATACACATAGCCACACAATCCAATCCTAAAGCTTCCAGCATTCTGCAAGCATGACTGTCACTTGGTATTGGGGTGTATTAACATTCAATATGCATTGTACAGGAACAACTCTCTTGTAATTGATATTATATCTCTCGACTCATTTGGTGGAATAAGAACAGGAGAAACTTGGATGGATGGTTTTGACCAAGGGATGAAATGTGTCTTATGCAAATCATGTAGTTTGCATGACTGATTGATAGAAATGACCACAAGGAAGGAAGAACAGAATAAAAATTATGTTATTTGATGGAATTACAAGAGTACAACATTCCCATATAGCTGATTCAGAGCATTTAGTCCAAACCAACATTCAAGTTCTGTTTATTATTTATTTGTCATTAGCTTATGAGGGCACATTACTTTCTCATTATACGTGATGGTACTTGTTTCATAGGAATTATTTTGAAGACACAAAGCTTCCTTTAAAACATTGAGAAGTTGATTTTCTGGACTTCATTGAAGAGATCTTTCTTTGCAACTCATATCAGAAGCACTTTTTCTGTGAGTATCGTCAGAACTTTAATTCGCCTATATGGTTGTGATTTCCATGTGCACCTTGAGCGGGCTTCTCTGTTGACATCTATCGGTTTGCATCAGAGATGTGGAGCACATCAATGGAAGTGAGATGTCCAGAAAGAATAGAGGAAGGCCAGAAAAGGTCATATGCCATAACGTTAGAAGCATTCAAGCCTTTTGATGAGGTGTTTGTGTCATTTTCTCTAGTTTCCAACCGACATTTTGGGCTCTGATGAGCACATTAGAGAAGTGTTTTCTGATGAATCTGTGACAAGGAAAATCTACCAATTTCAAATATGAGGGATATTATCATTATTTGGCATTTTGGAATTTTAAGGAAGTATGGAATTTTTTCTCCCTATTAGAGGTAATTTAGTAGGTCTATCAGTATTCTAGTTGTAGGTTTCAAGAACTTGCATTATTATCAATACAGAACAATTTTGAGAACACTTTCACTTCATGCTAGTGACTTCTTGTAGTTATCATCTTTAGATTAACGCGAGTGCATAGGAAAACTATTCTGTTATATGTATATGAAAGGAGAAGGTGGAGATTCAGACTTTTTTGGACTGTAATATTATTTCAGTTGCTGCAGTTCTTCCTTTATACAGCAGACTAAGGCTTGATTTGCAATATCACAGATAAAAAAAAAATGGTTTATTTTTCTTGGACTTATTTTTTCTCGTTCTTTTTTGGCATTTCTAGCTCTCATCAGATCCTAAATTTGATGTTATTCATGGCATGAATAATAATGACATGGAAGGGGGAGAATTTTTATTTTCCTTGGACTTCATTCTTTCTTGTTCTTTTTTGGCTTCTGTTGATTGGTCATAAAATTGATGTTATACATGCCATGAATAATAATATGGAAGGGAGAGGATTAACATATATGAAAAAATAGCAATTACCTTCATTATATGATAAAGGGATAAACCAGTGGTTTATTTAGATTTAGTTATTCACATAATTGTGGACTGGAGCCTGTAATTTCTTCACCTTGCTTTTGTCTAACGATGCACCTCTCTTTCACTACGCAGATGCTCTGTATGCCTTAGTGACTACCAAGCGGAGGATAGGCTTCAGCAGATACCTGCTTGTGGACATACATTTCATATGAATTGCATTGACAACTGGCTCGCCACTCACACCACCTGTCCGCTCTGCCGCCTTTCCCTCCTTGATTCTGCTAAAGCTTCAACTGAACTGGCAGATTCCCAACCAGAAACTAGTTGCAGTAATTTCCATGCTGAGAATGGTGAAATATCTCTTCAGGTCAGGCCTCAGTCTTGTGATGACCCTCAAATAAGCCAAACATCCTTGGAGTTGAGGAACAGAGTTGAAATAGTTCTTCAAGGAGAGGGAAGAAACACTCAATGTGTTGATAGTGGTAGGGTTTAGGAATGAAAATAATGAAACTGGGGGGTAAATGTAGAACAGTTTCGGTTTGATTAATTTTTGAATTTAATGCTAAAGTGGATCATGAAATCAATTTGTATGATAGCACCCTTTTTGGAAAACTCAATGCAATTGTATATGTATTTGATGCTTTTGCACTAGGAACCTTGAATACTCCAACCTTGTTTTATGGCTTCTCTGGAACACCTATTCATTGTTGACAATAGTGAAACATTCATGAGGTGATTTTTGAGAATTGGCATCATCCTTTAATCATATACTAGTTGGTTGAGATCTCAGGTTTTAATTAACAAGCAAATTTTAGAAGAGAAATTTCTCGATAAGATTTTCAGGTATTGTATGATAAATCATATACTAGTTGGTTGAGATCTCAGGTTTTAATTAACAAGCAAATTTTAGAAGCGAATCGCATCTCTAAAAGTTATAATCTCATGAATCTTTAGAAAGAAAGGGATGTTACGAATTTCATAGTTTGGCAAGGTAGCAAGTGTAGGAAACCAAAAACCGTCCGATTTGGAATCAATTTCATGATCCAATGGTGGAAATGATTTGAAATGTTGGGAATTGAGGAAACTCCACATTTGGGGCGGATTTGGAGCTTGTGGAGCTCCTTGATGTCAACCTGGACTGAAATTAGGGGACCAAAATTTCTAATAGGGCCAGATTCTGATAATGATTCCACAATCAAATGGTGGAATCGACTTTGGACAACTTGTAATGATAAAATTTCACCTTTGGGTGGGTGTGGATGTTGGGATTGTATGCTCATTCATAGCACCAATTGGGTTGAAGACATTACAGTTTACTGAAACTGTTGTTAAAATGCTTTACATATACTGTGAATACTATGTATTGATCGGTTCAAGACCCGAATCAAGATTGTCTCTTTGATTATGCAGCGATTTGATATATGTGTATGATGGGTTTTGATGCAGAGATTATATAATTCATGGGCCACACGCATGATCATAAATGGTTTATATTCAGTGATAGAGGATGAACTCCCTATCAAGTTAAATAGAACTGGATGACGATGAGTGGAAGAAACTCCATTATCCGTCATAGCAATTACTCCTTGTCAGTGTTATAACGATTTAACTCTTAAATAATGGGAGGAAATTGGGCTGATTAAGAATAGGTTAAGCTATCTAAATCAAGCAACTATCCTTCTAAGTCCAGTTTTCGTCCAACCCTTATTTTCCATATGAACTAGGTAATCCAAGTTAAGTTTTCCATCTCAACCTTAGTTTCCATCTAAGTTAGATGATCCCAATTAGGAAACTTAGTATTTTCAATTAGGTCACATTAATCAAGTGCATTCAAATCAGTCTAGTTCGACCTTTAGAGTCATCAAGCCATTCGAACACTTATAGATTCATTCTTCCCGGGTCTCAATTAGGTTTTCCATAGAAAGGCTTAGTTGTCATTTAATACCCATAGATTCATTCTTTAGAGTCCCAATTAGGTTTTCCATAGTAAGGCCCTGTTGTCATTCAATACTCATAGATTCGTTCTTCTAGGATCCCAATTAGGTTTTCCATAGAAAGGCTTAGTTCATCGAATTGGAACTACGTATGACCTAATTCTTAAGTAGTCTCGAGATACGCAGGTATCTGGGTTTCCATACCTAGGCTCGGTCGAATTAAGCTCTAAATTCTCTCTTTCCAAATAGGTCTCAAGGTCTCTTTAAGTTCTAACATACCTAATCTAGAAACTTTCTTTTTGAGAGTCATACCTTCTTACGAAAACATATATCTTATCACCCATTGATATGATTTGACTTTCAAAGTTACATTCAATCAAGCAACTTTAAATGCTATATTCTAAATCTATAGAACACATAGAAATGCAATACAGTAATAAAATGTAATTGTTATCCAATAATTGTCAATAGAGGGTGAATAAGGACTAAACGATGAAAAATTTTCAGTTTAGCATGTTTTTGACAAAAGTTAGTTTGATTGGACTTTTGTCAAACACTTGGTGATCATATATATTCAACAAGTGAGAATGAAAATATAAATGCACTATCCATAAGACTCTTATGCACTTAAATGCTTTAGTTGATACAACTAGTGAAAGTGCTCATGTAATTGCAACATGTTATGCTTGTAGTGTGTGAAAATATTAATTGCACATTTTATCAAACACATGGTATGCAAATTGATTGGAAAATGAATAACTAAATAAATACTCAATCAATCAGCATACTTCAAGCATTCGTCTTATCATCGTCATATGAATTAAAGCATATAAACTCATAGCATTCATATATAAAGTGTCACGCCCCAATTTTCAATACCCAAATCGATACGAGAAATGCAGGTGATCAATTTCAACTTCATCACTCTTTAACCTTATTCATTCTCTGATACACACTGTCACGCCCGTATTCCTACCAATGGGCCACTCTTA
This sequence comes from Cornus controversa, assembly GCA_026545225.1. Classification (NCBI taxonomy): domain Eukaryota; kingdom Viridiplantae; phylum Streptophyta; class Magnoliopsida; order Cornales; family Cornaceae; genus Cornus; species Cornus controversa. Next base: position 218,639 of record JANPWI010000013.1, read on the forward strand.
AGACAACTAGTCAAAACTTATCATTCAATCCAGCTCAATCAGCACCTTAAGTACTTCGATTAAAAAAAGTGGGGTTTTGATTAATCGAACTTTTTGCAAAAATTATTTCAAAACATGCTGGTTTTTGGCCCTCAAAGATGACTTGTTCTTAATTAATCGAAGGCCAGTGCTCGATTAATCGAAGGGCTGGTTTCGATTGATCATAGCCATTCCTAGTAAAGTTCTCGTTTCCCTATCATTCCAATTTCAAACACCAGTTTTAAATGCATCAAACTATCCCTACATCCTAACATATATCTACATGTGTTCATACACAACCATAACATGCCTAAACATCGACCGAATTATAAGAAAACTCTATGCTTGGAAACATACACCATTTATACAAAAATCCTCTTGTCCAAAAGCTAACATTTGAGGCATGTATCCCCATATACAATTGTCAAAAAATATAAGTCTCCTTATAGATTTCTAAATGCACCATGTCCACCACCTCGACGTGCATAACACAAAAATAACCAAAAAGAGTTCTTCCAACCTTTAAATCCAACTCATGGTTGGTTGCCCTCGGCGACTTCCTTGCCATGTCCTGAAATTGTTAATGTAGGGGGGTGAGCAAAATCAACAGCTCATGGTCACATATTGTGCAGTTCACCCAAGTTCACATTTCATATTAATACATAACTAAATTAACATGCATAGGATAACTATGTGTCATGCTCCCTAGCGTTCTAATCAAATGCCCCAATTGTTTCATTCGCATGGCATACACGTCAATACACATGACAATTCATAAAGCTTAATTTAATCAATGCTTCAATGCACAACTTTATCATACCTATAACATATGACAAAAAAATTAATTTAAACATAATTCAATCATTTTCTATCAAAGGAAACATAAAGAATATAATTTAAAACATGAGTTTTATCATAAAACCTCAATTGATCATATTGAACATGAAAACATTCATTTTATACATATAATATGAAACAAAGTTTAAAATGAAAGATGCAAGACACACCCCCTCCTCAAGGGATAAGATCTCAAGAAAACTCTCAATTCCAACAACTCAAAAATTACTCAAACCTAACTTTGTTCGGATCAAATCGACACCCTCACCACGTAGAACAAACTTTTCTTCTTCGGCACCTTTCGAATCAAGCCCTTAGGCCTTCAAAACAAAGAGAGAAGAAGAAGAAAATGAAGATGAAGAGGAAAGAAGGAAGAGGTTGGCCAGCTGTTTGAGAGCTGAGAAATGAGCCAAAATATCTTTTTTGTGATCTTTATAAGCCATAGGGCGTAAAATGACCAAAATGCCCCTAGTTCACTTAACGTACTACCTCCGTTTTTGAATATGAAAGTGGCTATGGCCTCGAAATCAACTCTATATCTCTTCTAACATTTCAATTGGTATAAAACCAAAATCAAGTTTTTTCAAAAAATTATCCAGTTTCCTGGGCCAACCTGATCTGCGTCCCAAGCCCCACCTATCCAAAAATTTCAAAGTGAGCCAAATGGTTCAGAGAACTCTCTGAACCTCTAAACTAGATCCCATATATACATATCGCCTTTACACACATGATATATCGCATAATCAATAAAAGGAATTAATTAAAATAGATAAAAAAAATAAAATAAAAAAATTCTGGATCTCTACATAAAGCATATAGAATTTAAAGAAATGAATGTTATTAAGTAAATGAGTTAAGGGTTAGAGAAATACAAACACAAGACAACACAGTTAACATGGTTTGACACCTCTATTGGTCACCTATGTCTATGCCTCAAGAGCACCTTTTGAGGGTTCCACTATGGGGCTTTCCTTAAGGGTGGAAAGAAAAATTTTACAATTGCCAAGTACACCATTAGGTTTCTTTGCTCCATGAACACCTTACCGAGACTTCATTACCAAGCTCATGACTTGGGCTTCCTTTCCCTTTTGATGGCTAAGAGATAACCATTGCTCACTCTAACGGGTGGAGAGTGCGACCCAATCATTCTCCTTATAAGGTAGAGAATAGACCTTTACAAGCTTCCTTGAAGCTATCCCTTTTGCCAATAGCACGTCTTGGACTTCCTCTCAAATAGGATGAATAATATTTGAGTACAATAGAGAATATCCCTCAATGAATAGATATATAAATAACAGCTCACATACCTAGAGTTAACAATGAAATGCTCAACTGAAAGCTCTTCACTAGGATTTTGCCACTATGAATGATATGTAAATGTTTGGCTCAATAGTTGTTATTACCAATAGATGAATGACATGAATGTTTAAGGTCTAAGGTAACATCTACCAATAAGATATGATCATAGAGAGTTATGGTACTCTCTATTCTCTCTTGTAGAATAAATATACAAGATGTATTTATAGACCCATTCTGAAATATAGCCGTTTGGAGAACTTTGGATTATGTTTGGGTGAGTCAAAATAGTTATTACTTTGAATCTGGAAAAAAATAGTTGACTATTGCATAAAGCAGTTGACCATATTTAATGTAAAGACCGTGATCATTTTTGGCCGATTTTCTTTTTATTTTCATTTATTGACATATAAATGATTTAAATTATTATTTGCGTGTTTTAAATGTGAAATACACGTTTGTGGACTTGTATGAGTGTCCTGAGAAGTTTTGGGAATGTTTGGTCCAATTTGAGAGTTTCAGGTCAGTGGGACCCAGGAAGCGGGCCAGGTGGGCTCGAGAAATCGAATATTTTTAAAAAATAATTATTTTGAGTTTGGACTATTTGGAATATTAGAAGAGGTAAGGAATTAATTCGGGACTATAGGAGTTTTTGAAACTGAAAACAGAGGTCGGGAATGTACATTAAATGACTAGGGGCATTTTGGTAATTTGACAAGGCTAGGGTTATAAATAGAAGATAAAATATTTTAGCCACTAATTTCTCTCTCTCTAGTAGCCACCCAAGAGAGCTCTAGCTTCTCTCCACACTTCTCATTCCTTCTATTTTTTATTTGAAGGACTAATAGGATGATTTGGAAGACACTGAAGAAGGACATATTGCTCTACATATTGAGGGCTTCCATTTGATCGGTGTAAAGTTGAATTTGGAAGAAGTTAGACTCAATGAGATTTTGGGAGTTTGTTTAGAATCTCTTCTAAACTAAGGTAGAGATGCTTAAACCATGAAATTTGAGATTTGTGTGAGTATATTGGGTGTCTTTGGCATCCAATTGGCTATATATATATATATTTGTGTATTTTTAAAGTTAAAACATGCTATATTATGCAAATAAAATGAATTCTTACCATGAATAGATGTGATTATGTGTTAGAAATGTTATATTTGTCTATAGGACATGTTATGTGAAAAATGTGGAGAATTTATACATATTTTATGTGTATATGTGAGTATGGTATCTACATGTTTGATTAATTGCCTTAAAGAACATGATTAGATATAAAGTATGTTTTTATTGTTGAAATAAATGCTTTGACATGAAAGAATACGGACATGAGCATGAAAACATGAATTGCCCATATATTGCACATACATGACTATGAGGGTGTATGTGAGATGGAGTAGGAACACTGAATGGATCGACTAAGGAGTTCAAGTATAAAATCGAATGGACTGACTATGGAGTTTGGGTGTTCAAAGAAAGAGGAATAGGATGTTGGATGGGCTGTCATTGGAGTCTAAATTCTAGGTTATGTGTGTGTGTGTGTGATACATGGGAGGGACATGGCATTCTGCATACCAAGCATATGACGCATGACATGAATATTGGGATATGAAATTGTGCCCAACATAATATTGTGGTATATGTGTGTAACATGATTACATTGTATATGGTATTCACAAAACTTTTGGAATTATATTTTAGACATTTCTACTGAGCTACAGTAGCTTATCTCATGTATATAGACTCTTTTCAAGATATAACAAGGGGGTAATGGAGTCTCCCCAACAATGAGTTGGTGTGAAGCATATATAGATTTCTTTTAAGAGCACTTTAGTATTTAGTTTTTGGATATACATGTCTGAAATGTCGACTAAATGCAACTTTTGGGTTATGTATATGATATTTTGATGTTTGGAAGAACATATGAATGACTATGCCATATGACTATATATGTAAGGTTTTAAAAATAGATGAATGTATGAAAATTCACCTTTGAGGCATTTATGAGCAAGCTTTTATTTATGTATATGTATGTGAGAGTATGGCATGTAAGAATTCTTCTTCTATAAAATTATGCATATATAACAATTGTGGAAATGGTTGAGATGAGAAAATGGCGAATTGGGAGGTTCCATTGAGTTATGGATGCTATGTAGTTTATGTTAAAGTTTTAAAATAGAGAGTAATAAGTTCAGGAGAGTTTCAGCTGGCTGAACCATCCTTTAGCCGACTAAAACTAGGAGATCCGAGAGTTTGTAATTGCAGGTTCTGTAGAGACCTATTTTGGTCGACCGAAAGTTCATTGTAGTCGACTGAAAAATTCTCCAACCGACTGAAATAGTTAACTAGCCGGCCGATAAATTGCCCAAGTTTCAACTGACTGGTGCGAATGTCCATCAGCTGACCAAAAATTGTAAAATGGGCCAGTTAGGTGCTGTTATGCACTTAGGAGTTGGGGTTGAGTGCACGAGGGCCTAGAAAACACACCTTAACATGATGGTGATCACTTAAGCTAATTTTCTCATAAGCATAGTGATTAAATGTTGGGTTTAGAGTTCAAGTATCCCACATAGGGATTCAAGATGAACTAGTTAAGCTTCCACGGTTTAGTCTCAGTTGTCCATATTAGAGCTGAGGGTGATAATTGGTAATTGCTATGGTTATTTGGGTTGTGGGATGATGACCAGGCAATCATGACACCTCACAACTTGGAGTTTGGACTCGGACGGGGGATGTTTAGGTGGTCCAAATTTTGGGGCATGACAGCTTAGTATCAGAGCATAACTAGGTTTGAATACCTAGGGATGAAGGGTAAGGGTTGGATCACGTGTGGATTCGGAATGGTTAGAGCTTTTAGGTTTGAAAGCCAATGAATGTGGGGAGACATGACATAGTTGACATGATGAATTTTGTGCATATGAACTATGTTGCATGATGATATGTTATGTGCTTATATGATAACATGTGTTATGTGTTTTATGTTTACTTGAAGACATGCTTATATGTTATGTGTTGTTGGATACACATGTCTATGTGTTGCGTGTTTAAGTAATAACATGTTTCTATGTTGCATAATAGTTTGGTTATGTTGAGTGATTAGCGTGAGATAATTGATCATTATTAACCTATCTCTTGGCTATATAGCACTAAGCCACCTAGATGACGTGGATGAGTAGTTGGGGGTGAGGTTCCTGAGGGAAACCATTTGGTCATAGATATGACCACGACCCTTAGAGACTTTGTAAGGACATCTGTTGTTGAGGTACAACAACCAGTTATTCTGTAGGAGGAAACTGAAAGTGAGAGCACTTTAAGTATATCATGAGATTCAAGAAGTTGATGCCTCCTACTTGTGAGGGAAGTTTAGATTCGTTAGTGGAGGATAATTAGCTTGAACAAGTGGAGAAACATCTAAGGGTAATGTTTACAGCCGACGATGGGATGAAGGTGATACTAGCCACTTATCTGTTCTCGGGGGGTGCTGAGATATGGTGAAAGTCGGTGAGTGACCTACATGATGTGGATACCAAGGGATAGGAGGAGTTTAAGACTTTTTTCTTGAGCATTAATTTCCTAGGCCTAAGAGGAGGGCACTAAGGAAGGAATTTGATGAGCTAACACATGAGGGCATGATGGTGACCGAGTATGAGAACAAGTTCACTTTTCTCTCATGCCTTACTCTTGAAGTGGTAAGGGATGAAGAGGAAAAGATGTGGAGGTTTGTTAACAGTTTTCATCATTCCATTAGACCAGTTGTGTCAAATTTGGGTTTGAAGGTGTATGCTCAAGCAGTGGAAAAGGCTTTGATGGTAGAGGCTGAGGCCAAGGATAGACAGGAAAGCGAGAGGCATGGAGATAAAACAAGAGCTTGACTATCGCCTTAGAGGGGTAATCAATGACAAAGTTCAAGATTGTCCCTTCACAATTGGCAGGATTAGTGGAACAGCCTATGGCATTCTACACCTACCACTCCTATGCTTTTGGGATCTACTTGGGTAGGGGAGTGTGCTACAATTGTAAACAACTGGGGTACTATAAGGTGGATTGTCTATGAGGCAACCTATGAGTCAGCTTAACACTGGAGCTTGTTTTGGTTGTGGTCAGCTCGGGCACATAGTGAGGCATTGTCCACAGCAGGGTGGAGGTGCCAAGGGTGGTCAGAGTTCATAGCAGAGGCCAACTTAGACTGTAACTGCACAGCCAAGTTTTAAAGCATTGCCTCCATTACAACTAACTTTATCTGCTCAGAGTGCACGACCAGTGAGGGGGTCTACCCCTAGTGTGTCCACACAACATTCTAGTTTTTAGGGTAATGAAGCATAGGAGCAGAGGACTCAAGGCAGAGTGTATGTTGTGACACCTACAAACTCTTCAACTGGACCTTCAGTGGTCAAAGGTATATTCTTGGTGTATAGCTCTTGGGCTCATGTATTAGTTGATTCAGGTGCATCATACTCATTCATTTCTACATCATTTGCACGAGCATTGGGGCTAGAGGTTAGTTCATTGGGTAGAACTATTTTCGTTGATATGCCAATAACTGGTATAGTGACTTTGGATAGGATATGTCGGGGGTGTGCTATTGAGATAGCTGGACGTACACTTGAGTTCAATTTCATTCTCCTCGACATAGGTAGTTTTGATATCATAATTAGGATGGACTGATTGTCAGAGTTCCATGCGACGATAAACTATTTTAGAGGGCGAGTGACAATTTGTACACCCAAGGGAGATTGCTTTTATTTTGTGGGAGATCGGAGTAATCCTATATTTCTTCATGTTATGGTATTAGTGGGTGACAATAACATAGTTTCATCTTGGCTAGTTTATTGGTCAAGGAAGAAGAGATTCCGAAAGAGATATATTCGACAGTTATCTGTGACTTCTTGGATGTCTTTTTGAAAGATTTGACAGATTTACCTCCCAAGAGAGAGGTAGTCTTTGCTATTGACCTTATACCCGGTACAATGCCTATCTCTATGGCACTGTAACAGATGGCACCGGTGGAGTTGGAAGAACTAAAGCGTGAATTGGACGATTTGAAAGCTAAGGGCTTTCTTAGACTGAGTGCATCACTGTGGGGGGCACCAGTGTTGTTTGTTAAGAAGAAAGATGGTTCTTTGAGATTGTGCATTGATTATCAAAAATTGAATCATGTGATAATCAAGAACAAGTATCCGTTGCCAAGGATAAATGACCTATTCGATCAATTGAAGGGAGTTCACTACTTCTTAAAATTTAATTTAAGGTTGGGATATTACCAATTGAGGGTGAAGGATGAGGATATCCATAAGACGATTTTCTGTATGCGGTATGACCATTTGGTTTGACTAATGCACCAGCGACATTTATGGATTTGATGAACTGAGCATTTCATGAGTATCTAAACACCTTTAAGGTAGTGTTTGTAGATGACATACTCGTGTACTCATCTTCGTAGGAAAAACATGAGTTACATTTGAGGACTATTTTGTAAATTCTTAGAGAACACCAATTGTATGCTAAATATGAAAAGTGTGATTTTTGGCTCCAAGAGGTGAAGTTCCTTGGACATGTTATTTCTGCAGGTGGAGTCTTAATTGCTTTATCTAAGATTGAGGCCGTGATGAGTTAGAAAAGTCTGAAGAATGCCTTTGAAATTCTGAGTTTTCTTAGTTTAGCTAGCTACTATAGGAGGTTCGTGAAAGACTTCTTTAGTATTGTAGCCCCTATGACATAACTCACTCGTAAAGGCGTGAAATTCATGTGGAATAAGGCTTGTGAATTAGCCTTTTGTGAATTGAATAAGCGGTTAACCACAGCTCCTATATTGATGATACTCGAGTGTGGCTTGGGATATATGATTTATTGTGATGCTTTGAGGAACGGACTAGGTTGTGTGTTGATGCAATATGAAAGAGTGGTTTCTTATAGGTTTAGGTAATTAAAGACTCGCGAGCATAACTATCCTAGCGGCGGTGATCTTTGCCTTGAAGGGGAAGAGACACTACTTGTATAGTGAGAGATTCGAGCTGTATTCGAATTATAAGAGTCTCAAGTACCTTTCTCCCAAAAGAGACTTGAACATGAGGCAGAGGCGATGGGTTGAATGTATGGAGGACTACAATTTTGATTTACAATATCACCCGAGGAAAGCGAATGTAGTGGCAGATACATTGAGTAGAAAGTCTCACGGAACCCTAGCTAGCATAGCCATATGAGAATGGAAAATGATAGAATATTTCTTCGAGATAGTAATGTATTTCAGTGATGGACAACGTGCTAGTTATGTTGTTTAGCTTGGTAGCTCAACCTATGCTTGTAAGTAAGGTGATTGAGGCATATAAACAAGATCATAAGTTAGAAGCTATTCACTCACAGATTGATAGCAGTGCGATAGTAGAGGATTGGACCTTACATTTCGATGGGGGTGTACGATTCAGAGGACTGATGGTTGTTCCTTCTAACAGTCTTGAGGATGTATTATAGGACTTTTATCACTCTCGTATTGCAGTTTATCCTGGTGGTGCAAAGATGTATCACAATTTGAGACACCAATATTGGTGGCGGGGCATGAAAAGAGATGTGGCTTAGTTTGTGGCAAGATGCCTTACTTGTCATCAAGTGAAGGTAGAACATCAGAAACCAGCTGAGTTATTGTAACCGTTACTAGTGGCAGAGTGAAAGTGGGAGCACATCACTATGGACTTTATCACAAAGCTTCTTAGGTCAAACAAGGGTAATGATACAGTTTGGGTTGTTGTGGATAAACTGACCAAGATTGCACATTTCTTGCCTATGAGATTATCCAATATGGGTGTTCAAAAATTCATCAAAATCGTAAAACCAAATCGGACCGAATAGTTCGGTCCAATTTTTTTATGGTTCGATTCAATCAGAACCGTGAATTAAATGTTTGGTTCCGGTTTCTTGTCCTTCAGGACCGGTCCAGACTATTTACATATATATTATATGATTTATAATAACATAGTATAAATAAGTAACATTAGTTAAGTAATACTGTAATACTCAGTCTCAACCAAAGTAGAACTTTTATATACACTATATAATACATATTATATAATAATATAATAACCAACTAAGTTACTAACCCTAGTCTTACTATCTTATACCAATTTCTCATCATTTTCTCCATTCTTTAAAACACACTGCTAAGCCTGCTAAGCCTGGAGGAGGAGATCAAGACATGATCTCCTCTCCATCTCTCACATCTCATTCGCTACATCTTCCATTGATGGTACCCCTCTCCCTCTCTCCCTCTCCCTCTCCCTCTCCCTTTCGATCTTAGTTACCAAAAGCAAGGAATGTAGTGATTGATGCCTTCAAGTAAGATTCTAGGCTTTTAGCTAAGATATGTGGATACAGGAATAGGTGTACAACACTAATTCAAATACTGGGTTTGGAGCATAACAATTCCCCAACATACAAACTAGGGGCCATGGTTTGACATTGTGGATATGCTTGATAAATTATTCACTTGTGCATTTGCATACATCTGTGTTTATATATAGTAGAATCGTGGACTTATCTTGTATACTTTTTAGTTTTTTTGTAGGTAGTTTAGGTGCTTAAGTGAATGCTTGTTTTTTAAGCATTATTAAGCTATGAAGATGATATTATGTTGAGTATATAATTTTCTAAGGTGGAATTTTAGACTAATTAATAGTTGACATATTTTTGAATTACCGAACTAGTGTTCATCATGTGTGGGCTTAATCTCATGTCAAGGATTTGTTTGATTCTCTTTGTTCATATAAAAAACGTGAAACCGAACCGGTTCTTCACGGTTTGGTTCGATCCGGTTCCATTAGTTATAACTGAAGAACTTAGAGGGGGGGGGGGGGTAAATAGGTTCTGTCCAATTTTAATCTTTAATACTTCAAGTATGGCACACACAATCCATAGAACTTGACATAGTGATTTTTAGAGGAAAACCCTTATGTAAGGTAAAAAACCTCTTGGCCCTCAGGCCCAGTCCAATCAACTATGATGAAACTGAGTACACTTTGTTGAGCTTTTGTAGATGCAGCTGTGATGACACCTTACTCAAACGTTCTACACTCACCAAGCTCACACACAAGTCACTCTAGCTCTCACCCTAGTTCATAGCCTCCCTAGACTAGAACTCTCACACTAAAATTTCACACACGAGCTCTGAGTACTCACCCAGCCCAGGCTTTCCCAAACCCAAGCTGTCTCTCACCAATCTCACCACAAGTCACTCAAACTCCCCCTGTCTAAAGTATCCCTATACTTTGACTACAGATGGTGATTGTGGAGTCAATACAATGTATAGATTAGTAACTCTTCAAGCTTTGATTGTCGATCTTCAAAGTCTAGCTTGATAATGAATTGCCACTCGATCTTTTGGCAGATAATGATACTTGAACTTCAGCAGTTGACAAGCTTCTATTTAGGCAATCTTGAGTGTAGCTACCACGGACTTGTAGAAGACTGTTCTTTCAGAAGATCCCATTCTCAGTTACTTAACCATCCATTCAGATTGGTATATACTCTAGACAACTGTCCTGCTATTTCTTTGGCTTTGTACCTGTTCTTAAAATGGACAAGATTGCAACTAGAGTAGACTTCAGTTGCACAAATATTATGGATGCAAGTTTAGCAATTAGCATTCAAAGAACCCAAATAAGAAACATGTATTTTAGTAATAATGAGGCTCAAAGGTAGCATATAGTTCAACAATAATACGCTCAAAAATCAGTATAGTATAAGCACAAAATTAGCAAAGTATAAGCTCAAAAATCAGCAAGATAAATTCAACAATTCAACATACTCAATTCAGCAATTCAGCATAGACAATTCAACAAATCAGCAATTAAAAATTAGTAACCTAGCAATTCAAAATTATCGTATTCATCAATTCAAAACTAGCGCTTTAGCAATTGAGAATCAACATATTCATCACTATAAAATCAGCAATAATCAGCCATATAAAATCAGCATTTTAGCACTACAAAATCAGCAACAACAGTCATGTAAAATCAGCATTGCAGTGCTATAAAATCAGCATTTCAACATTGTAAAACCAACTATAACAGCCATATAAATTCAGAATTTAGCAATTCAAGATCAACATGCACAACAATATTGAAATTTTGGATAGCAAGAATACTTTAGAAAAACAAAACTTAAATGTAGCAATATTTCAATATTAAATAAACTATATTGAAATTTCGGACAACAAAGATACTTCAGCAAAACAGAACATGAATCCAGCAATTGTTTAATCTCAAATCAGCTATATTGAGATTCCAGACAGCACGAATACTTCAGCAAAATAGAACATAAATCCAGCAATATGAGAGATCAGATTTGAGGTATAGGGTATGAAAATGTAAAAAACCTCTAAATATGGTATAGTTCTGCAAACATGATCTTAATAAGAGTAAATGCACATGTTAAGAAATTTAGAAACTACCAAGAAGGTTTTCAAACATGAGTTGGACAACAACAAGCATTTTGACAGTTCATCTAGCTCAAAATGGGTTTCAGCATATCAGGTTTAGGGAAATAGTTTGATATCATGAATTAGGCACAAATCTAAGTTAAACAAGCTAATGATAGTGTGCACAAACAAAATAGAGCTCAGTTCAACAGGAATCATTCATCACATGACAGACTTAAATCTCATAATCAAGACAATTAACAAATCAGTCACTACAAAGCTAAATATGCTCAAATGCTTCAATATATAATACTATTATGAGCTTAACAATATATCAGAGTATCAAACTCAAACAACTAAGTTCATGCCGGTAGTAACCTCAGATAAATATGGTTCATACTCAAATGGCTTAATGAACAAAAAAAGAATAGCTTAACCTTCATGAATGAACTCATGTAGCTTCCTTTGAATTTACAGAACTAACAATACAGAATATGAACACTTCAAAGGACAAATCTGTGAACAGAATATGAACCCTCCAAAGAACAAATCTGCAAATTAGAATATGAACCCTTCAAGGAATGAATCTAAGAAATAGGGTATGAACCCTTCAAGGAATGAATCTAGTCGCTACGTTGTCCTCTTTCACACATTATATTTCACTCAATAAATTGATAACCTATGAACCCCAGATCCCATGGTTGCCCCTTCCCGTTCTCGGTCACTGTATATCGTCACAATGCTCTCTCTACACCAATCTGATATCTCTCCCTAGGCAACATTTTACAAACCCTTTTCTTTTCTTTTATAAGGTCACTATTGAGGATGTTCAACCCTAGTGAGTGAAAATCCCATATTTGCCCCTCTTTGAAAAAATGAGTAAATTGCCCCTGCAATTTCTTGTTAGTGAAGACACATGAAATGATATTTAATTGTAATAAGTCAGTTAAATAATCATGAAAACATACCTAATACAAGCATTTAAAGTGAAATGACAATAGTGCCCCTGTAGATCTTTTTGACATTAAAACCTGGGCAAACATGCTCATGGGCTTCCTGGACCATCAATCTTCCTCTTTTGCCATTTAATTTCAAAAATCCAAAAACCTTCCTAGTATATGCTCCTAACTACTTTCTTCCCCTTTTTGACAGTGAATGTCAAAAGGGTTGTAAATAGAGAGCTAGTAAAGAGGAAAGGTGAATGTTCTGTGATGTAGCGAACCACCTCAGTTTATGTCTGAAAATGTAATAAGGGATAGCTCTGAAAAGGGAGTGTAATGTAATCCAAGATTAGCTATTCCCTTATAATACTTTGAAATCTTTTTGACATTTTTTAAATGTGAGAATTTTGAAGCACTTTGAAATTTTGTAGCAAACATGTGAGTAGGTCTAAAAGCAATGAGATGCAATGAACTTTTAAATATGGACCTATCAATGCTAGTGAGAACGGACTTGGTAGTAGTCATTGATTTGGAGTTATCTATACTACCCTTTTTTTATTTTAGCACACTTACATGTAATGCGTGAGATATTTTCATGAATGTTGTAAACATTACCAGAAGCTCTAGATGCAAATAGAATAGTCTTTCTTGATTTTTTGTCAATAACTTTGCAATCATCTTTATCAGATAGAACTAGATTACCATTGTCACAAAGTTGACTGACACTTAGCAAATTGTGTTTAAGACCATCTACATAGAGCGCATTGTCTAACTTAGGCATTTCTTTGGTTTTTGGAATTGTGTCTCTTCCAACTATTTTACCTTTCTTATTATCACCAAAGACGAGAGGACCACCATTATATTTTTCTAAATAGCTAAATTTGGTCTTGTCACCTGTCATGTGCCTAGAACACCCACTATCAATATACCACTTGGAATTAGCATTAGAAATTTTCAAAAAAGTGTACACAATCATGCTTACAGAGTTTGATTTCTTGGGGATCCACATCATTTTAGTCTTCACAAAACCTCTTGATGATTTAGGTGCATGGACCCATGGTGCAAGTGAGCATTAGTCTTTCTAATATATATGGGTTTCAATTTCACATATTTGGGGTATGCATTGATCCTAGAGACATACTTAACCTTATATTGATGATAAGCAATAAAGAATAATTCATATTTAGGTCTAGTAGCAACATCTATGAAAGGATATGAAGTGTAGATACCACTATTTTTAGCTTTGACAAAAACTAAGTGAGTTTTGTTTGATTGTATGTGAGTGGGTTTGTCATCATTAAAGCTAATACCTATCTTGCCCAATTGCATTATGAATTGTTCCCAAATTTCATTCATCCTTTGAGATCTCTCTTCTAAGAATGTGTTAAATTCAAGTTTGCATCTCTTTGTACTCCAACTAGATTCTTGTGACGTATTTATTGCAAGGTAGCAAACAATTAGTGAAATAGAGTATAAGGTGGATAATTTTACCCTTATATTATTGATGAGTAGCTCATTTGACTTCTGTAGCTCTAGGTTGACCATTTTCAGCTACTTTTTCTGAGCACTACACTTTTGGGCCAATCTTTTACACTTTGTAAGGATTTCATCAATCTCAAGATCCTCTTCATTTTCATTTTTAGATTATGTTTCATCAATTTTTGATTCTAATGCTGCCATAAATAGATAAGCTTCCTTATCATTCTCATCTGATGAATCCTGTTGCTCGTCCTCTAAACATGAAACCCCACCGGTGTAAAAAGCCTTTTTATTGCCCTTTCCTTTGAACTTTGGGGCATCATAATATTTGTGCTTCTTTGTTTTGGGAGCATTAGGACCATTCATAATGTAATGTCCTTGTCTTCCACATCCAAAGCAATTTTGGCCTTGTAGTTGCTTGGACTTTTTTCTCAACTTGAACTTTCTGAATTTTCTTGCAACATATGCTATTTCATCTTCAAATTATTCTGAACTTGATTCTTGCTTACTTGAAACTTTAACTTCCTTAGCTTTTAGAGTTGGTTCTTTCCTTGATTGTGAGGGAGGACTAATTCTCATCTCATAAGCAGTGAGAGATGATTCTAGCTCATCAATGGACATTCTAGAGATATCTTTGTTTTCTAATATAGTAACCTTGGCATTGAATCTTTTAGTTATGGTGCGCAATATCTTTTTGTACACCACTTTGTCTTCAATGTCTTCATTAAGGGCCCTCATGTGATTAACAACCTCCTTAATTCTGAAGAAATAATTAGCCACAGTTTCTTTCTCATCCATCTTGATACCGTCAAACTTAACTTGATGAAGTTGAATCTTATTTTCTTTGATGGTGTTGCTTCCTTCGTGAGCAGTTACAAGTGAATCTCAAATTTTCTTTGCACTTTTGCAATTCTTGTGTAGAGACCGTGACTAATTTTGGTCAGCTTTTCAATTTTACATCATTTTTGCTGTAGACGCGTTTTGAATGATGTAATGGACATTTCGAGAATAGGAAACATGTTCAAAAACATGTTATGAGGTTTTTGCAAGCTTTTGGAAAATTTGGAGAAGTTTGACTTTTTGGTCAAACTGGGCCCCGGGATGTGGTCTGGGTGGGCCTGGAAATTCGAGAAATTTTTAAAAAATAATTATTTTTGAGATTGGCTTATATGAAATGTTTAATGAGTTAAAGAAATGATTTCAAGGCCATATGAGTTTTCAAAATTGAAAATGAGAAGGTACGTTAAGTGGCTCGATGGGCATTTTAGTCTTTTCACGGCTTTAGGGCTTTAAAGGGGTAACTCAGCTGAGATATTTCATTTCTCAAATCTCAGACCCAACCGCTCTCTCTCTCTCTTCTTTCTCCCTTTTCCTTCTCTCTAAGTTTTAGAGACCTTTGGGTGTGATTTGTGATCCGCTGAAGAAGGGAGATACATAGGGGATGACAAAAGCTTCGGTTTAAACCAAACAAAGTTACGATCTGATAAGGTAGATATCGTTGGAAATTTGGTGAAGTGCATGGAAGGCCTTTAATTTTGAGGTAGGGGTTTCTCTTCTCATTTAATTGTTGATTCTAGGGTTTCGGGAGAAACGACGAGAGCTAGGGTTGTGTAATGCATATTTTAGAATGGTAAGAGGGGTGAGGTGTGGTGAGTTTCTATCTCTCTTTAATTTCTTAAATTCAATTAGTATGTATATGTTGTATGCATGATATGAGGAGTGAATGAGTGAGAGAAATGAGCATGTACACTTATATGCTAGGTTTTAATGCACTTATGTGAAATTGTGTTATATGAACATATTTGCATTATGTGATGTTTTGTGAGTTAATGTATGCTAGCTTTTTATAGAAAATGTGTGCATTGGTGAAGTATGACTAAAATATGCTTAAATGAGATTTATGTGCATATGTGTATGATACTCTAGGTTTCACATGTATAGGTGAATACATGTGTGGCTTTGTGGAGATGAAAATGCATGTTATGTATTCTATTAATTAGTTTATACGTTACGAAATATGATATGTGTTAATGCATTCTTATATATGCGTTGCTTGTAGACAAACATGTTATATGTTGGATGATAATTGTAATGTAACGACATGTATTCATGTAGGTCGGTGTCGAGTCAACACTTAGGTGGGTTGGGGTATCTCTACAGAGCCATCGTGGTGCTCACCCCTTTCTCCCAAATTCTTTTACAGATGAGACGCCAATGACGGATGGGACTTGAGTGTCCAAGTGGAGCTCTCGTAACATTTTAAAAGATTTTGATATTGTATATATGGTGGCTATCCATATTGGTTTGTGGCATGAGATTTCATCTTGAGTAGTAGTTACATTTTGGATAAATGTAACTTGGTTGTATACTTGGACTATAATCTTGTCATCTATGAAAAGAATATGGATTTATTTATGTAATTCTTGTTGGGAGCATTTGGTTTCATTTGATGGACGTGTTCATTATGAATTGGAATATGTTTATGAAGGAGAATAACTCATATTAGTGTATGTATGATTTGATTATGAGTATAATTTAGAACTTGTAAATGATGTAGATTCCTTTCTTGTATGATTTGGAGGTTGTGAGAATAGATTATGTGGGTAGAAAGGGCTTAGAATGCCAAAAATGACCAATTTCATAGTTGCAGGATCTGGGCACTTCGATACATCGAAATACCCACTTTGATGCATCGAAACCTTTGATTCATCGAAATGACAAGTTTGATACATCGAAAAACCTGCAAGATTCTTAGAAACCAAAAGTCCTGAGAGAGGTTTTTAGTCGATAAATTGTTCGATGCATCGAAACTTTGATGCATCAAAATATCATTTTGATCCATCGAAGTCACTATTCACAGCATGCTCTAAAATTTGCCTAAACTTCAATCAGGCATAACTTCTTCGTTTTGTATCAGAATTGAGTTTGATTTTTTTTTAAATCGAGTATTTTTGGATCCTCTATCTAATGGTATAGGTTTTAGTTTCATTTTACAGTCACATGAAGTGATGAGTCTTGGAAATGAGTGATTCATGGGCGTGGATAAATGAAATTTCCACTAAGGCAATATTGTTTGATGTAGGGTCCATTGAGGTTGGATAAGGTGGAGTTGTTTATATCTATGTGCAAGAACAGAGTTAAGCTTTCGTGGTACTTGAGAGTAAAGATGATCCATTTAGGCATAATGGACAGAAGTCACGTATGTTTCTTTGGGAGTTAGAAGTTAGGGTGTGACAACATGGTATCAAGGTGAGATCGGTGTTGGAATAGTTAACACGGTCGAGTGAATGGGTTCACACTCGGGATTCAGGGTCGATCCGGGGGAGTCTCGACGGTCTAAATTTTGGGGCATGACAGAATGGTATCAGAGCACTAGGTTAGAAAATATAGGGATAATGACTTATGGTCATACCACGTGTAAGTTTGTGAAGAACCTAATGCAAGATGGTAGAGTACTAGGTTGGAGTACCTAGGGACAACAGGTAAGGTTAAGGATATGACGATTCCTAGATTGCTATTGAAACATTGGATTTGGAATGTCTAGGGTAGCAAAGTCATAGAAAATGAATACCTTGGATAAATTGAGGTTGAGATTAATAATTGGGACATAAGGATTAAGGCTTGAGGTTAGAAATTTCTTATATGGACCATGGTTACTTGTTTATGCATTTATAGCATAAAAATTATGAATTGACTTAGCATGATGTTGTGTAAGCATGATACGAGTAGATAGGTTAATTGATGTATACCTTGAATGATGATGGCTTTGGGACATCAAGAAACATAATCCATCGTTATATACTGGAGGGTCTGACCCTATAGTGGTCAAGAATTGTTTGGGTAACATAGTCAAACTCCTTACCGCTCTAGAGGTAGAGAAGGATTTGAAAGTGAAAGTGGTTGCCCATCATCTTATGGGTGAGGCCAATTGTTGGAGAAAATTTATTGGGAACTACCATGACATTGAGGTGATGGATTGACATATGTTCCAAGTGCTTTCTTTGAGAAATACTTTTTGGTAATGGTGAATGATAGTTTGAGGCAGGAGTTCTATGAGTTGCTTCAAGGCAACATGACAGTTATGGAGTACGAGACCAAGTTCATATCTTTGGTTTGTTTTGCACAAGAGGTGATCCCAACTTAAGAACTTAAGGTGAAGAAGTTCGTGAGAGCTCTCTGGACTTTTATAAGGGATAGGGTGTCAGTTTTGGGTTTGACGAGCTATGTCACAGTGGTGGAGAGAGCTTTGATATCAGAGGAGGCCAGTAATAACAATTAGACGGTTCGGGATGCAAAGAATCAGGCTAAGAGTGCTGAGACTTCTTCTAGTAGTCAGGGGAGGAAGAGGCACAAAGATAGTGTATCACTTTCTTAGAGGCAACAATAGACTCGCCCGGTACGATCATCATCTTTGTTTACCAGACCTTCATGGTCTACAATGGTGTGTTATCACTGCCAACAGTCCAATCATTACAGATATGAGTGCTCTTAGAGGTAAGTTGTGGCATCTGTGCCATTGATATCGGGAAGGAAGCAGACATGTTTTCATTGTCAATAACCCGGACATGTTAGAGTGTACTACCCTTAGAGGCAGGGTGCATAGAATGGTTTTGGGTCTTAGCAGAGGACCGTACCGGCTGCCATAGTTCAGTCTAGCCATAAGGCATTGCCATTACCCTAGCTAACACATTCAATTCAGGGTTCTCGAGTAGTGAGAGGTTTTACGCCTGCTTCTAGTCAGAAGTCATGATTTTAGGGTACTGGTCAGCGTGGTCAGTAGACACATGGTTGTGTCTTCACGTTTACTCAAGCAAAGGAAGTACCAAGACTATCAGTGGTCAGAGGTATTTTCTTAGTTTCTAGCTTGTGGGCTATGGTCTTGATAAATTCAGGTGCATCTCATTCATTCATATCTGCTATATTTGCTTGTGCCTTGGGGCTAGATGTGTCATCACTAGAGTCACCATTGTCCATTGATACGCTTGTTGGGGGTAAAGTTACCCTCGGTAAATTGTGTTGGTGTTACGAGATTGAGATTACGGTACATCGACTAGTGTTTGGCTTTATATTGCTAGACATTACTAGTTTTGATGTCATTCTAGGTATGGATTGGCTGTCTATGTTTATGTCCATAATTGATTATCTCCATAGGAGAGTGAGAATGTGCACACGTGATGGTGACTACTTCTATTTTGTGAAAGAGTGTGATGATTTCTATACACCATCACTACTTGGTTTTGGTATTCAGAATGAGATTGGATGTTTCCTAGCTAGCCTATTAGCCAAGGAGGATGAGGTTATGACTCGTGGAGGGCTTCCATCGGTGGTGTGTGATTTCCTAGATGCGTTTTCGATGGATTTGATAGAGTTGCCTCCGATGCGGGATATAGTATTTAACATTGATCCTACTATAGGTACTGCACCCATTTCTATGGCACCGTACCGTATGGCTTCGGTAGAATTGAAGGAGTTGAAAGATCAATTACGAGAGTTGTTAGACAAGGGATTTGTATGACCCAGTACATCACATTAGGGAGCTACGATTTTATTTGCTAAAAAGAAAGACAAATCTTTACGGTTATGCATAGACTACCAAAAACTGAAATTAGTAATGATCAAGAATAAGTATCCTTTGCCAAGGATAGATGACTTGTTTGATCAGCTCAAGGGTTCAATTTGCCTTTCAAAGATTGACTTGAGGTCGGGGTATTACCAGTTAAGGGTAAGGGATGAGGACATTTCGAAGACAGCTTTTCGGACTAGATATGGACACTATGAGTTTTTAGTGATGCCAATTGATTTGATGAACCCATCAGCGACGTTCATGGACTTAATGAACCGAGTCTTCAGTGTGTGCTTGGATAGGTTTGTGGTGGTATTTATGGATAACATCCTCGTGCATTCTTGCTAGGGCATTCTAGCCTCTTAACTTGCGTATTTTATTCTCTTAGTGATAGATTATTTTGTGATTTTACTTCATTTTAGTATTTTCTGTATTTTCAGGACCTTAATAATTATTTCAATTAAAACCATGATTTTGAGCTTTTAAAGATGACATGCAAGAGGGTTAGATGAAGCCTACATAAAATGGATCCATTCAACTATTTATTTCAATTCAAATCAGCCCATGGAATAGGTCCAAGAGAATTACAGCTGCTTAAGAAGGTTACGGGCCTTGGGCCCAATTCTGCGCTTAATACAGTCTTAATCCCATTTTGTAAAACGGACCAGAAGTATCATTTTTGAGCCTCAAATCGACTTAATTTTTATGCTATTTGAACAAAATTTGATTCTGCACACTTTTATATTTCACAAAAATTCCCTGAATTAGACTTCTAGTGGCTCAAAAGTTGGGCCAAATGTCAGTAGGAAAAACCCACCTGATTAGTGCTATGGGAAAACCTAATTAATTCCTAATTGGATTAGGACTTTGGTGTATTCTCTTGGGACATAAAGTGGCAAATTGAAGGCTATTTTCAGAGAACTTAGAGAGCTTTTGGACATAATTAAAGACATACTTTGCAGAGCTTTGGAGTGGAGAATCATTGGAGAACAAAGTCTTATGCATAATTCATGAAGATGATGACTTCTTCCTCAACCGTTGAAGCTTTTTCTTTTACCATGAGCGGCTAGTTCATCCACTAAGGTTTTGATGTAGCCCTAACTAAGCATCAATGATTTGATTCTTTTAGTTATTGGGGACCTTTATATACGTGCATAGATTGTGTAATGTAGAGGATTCTTATTATAGAATTGAGCAATAAAAGTCTTATAAATTCAGTTTCAATAATTACTTATCTTGTCTTAAATATTTGGTTGTTGTTATTGAACTCAATCTCTCTTATTTTCTGTGATTGTGAGAGCGATTATTACACAATGGTAATCACTGAATATATCATTATACGCTTTGATGGCGTATGCCTAGAGAAGATGGACCATACTGCACCCTAGATTAGAGTAGTTAGGCAGATGGCCCATGCCAATCGAAGATAGTCCATGACTTAGCCTTAATCATATGTTATCTTCTTGACGGATGATGGCGAGCTTGTAGCCACCGACACCACTTATGCATGATATAATTTCCTATAGTTAATTCAATTGACCATTGATTGTGGAGTTAGTGGTGAAGTCAATTACCTTAGGTTTGTCTCATACTATCTTTACTCTCTATTTTCTTTTGTTTTATTTTATTTTGCTTTTTAATTAGTTTAAATATAAAAATTAGTTTTCTTCTCTTTCTAAATTTAATTAGAATTAATTTCGTATTCCAACTCATTCAGACCATAATTCTTGAGGTTTGACACCCCTTTCGATAGCCCTATTCTGCAAGGAATTCGTTCTATTGCGAAGTGTGGTAATTTTAATTGAGACGCACTCACACACGAATCAATTTTTGGCACCGTTACCGGGGATTATCTATTTGATTGATTGGATTTTACATAATTAATTTTAATTGGATTTTTAGTTTAGGAAGTTTTTATATTTTGTTTTTAATTTTTTTATTTATTTTCTTTTCAGGTACTTTTTGTTAATATATGCAAGGTCGTCGTTCTGTGTCTGATCCTTTAATACCTCTTGATCCTGAGCCTGAACGTACTCTCAGACAACAGAGGAACATCCCTATTGATACCATTGTGCAAGAGAAAGAATTCATTGAAGACATGGCGGAAGAAAGAAATAACAACCTTGTTCCTAATGCTGCTGGAGAAATGGCTAGATTGCTCAAGGACAACTATGTTCCTGAGACATACACTTCACCAGCCGATTTTCAACTGCCCAATGTCACAGCACAGAATTATGAGATCAAGTCCAGCATTATTCAAATGCTACCATCTTATTTTGGGCTGACTCAAGAAGACTCTTACAAACACTAGATGAATTCATTGAAGTGTGCTCAGCTACCAAAATTCACAACTTATCTGAAGATGCTTTCAGAATGAGACTTTTTCCATTTTCCCTGAAAGACAAAGCAAAGTATTGGTTCAATTCTCTATCGGCAGGTTCTATCACGACTTGGACTCAAATGCAACAAAAGTTCCTTAAAAATTATTTTTCGATAGGGAAGACCAATCAGTTCAGACGTGCTATCACTGGTTTCTCCCAACATGAGGGGAAATAATTTTATGAGACATGGGAAAGATTCAAGGACCTTCTTAGGAAGTGTCCTCATCATCAAGTTCCTAAGTGGCAACTAGTACAGAGTTTTCATGAAGGGCTGACAGAAGCCAAGAGACAGATGGTTGATGCATCTTGTGGAGGTACTTTTATGTTGAAGAGTGAAGAAGAGGCATGAACCTTATTTGAAAATCTTAGTGACAACTCTCTACAACATGTATCCTCTACTCGTTCTAGCAGACCTGCCACTGCAAGGAAGATTGATGGGATTTTTGAGGTTGGTGCTTCAGAAGCTATGCCAACCGACATTGATTGAATTGCACAGAAGGTAGCAGCAATTATGGCTGCCAATCAAGCTCCTTCTACTTTAAATCCTTCATTGCTAGGCCCTTGCGAATTTTGTTCTAGTTCTATGCATAATGTGACCAATTGTCATTCAATTGGGCAATTTTCTAATATTCAACATGAGCAAGTGACATTCACAGGATCAATGAATCCTCCGCGGGGTAATACTTACAATCTTACATAGAGGAATCATCCTAGTTTTTCTTACAGTAACCAAGGGGCAGCAATACAACCAGCATATCAACCTAGGAATTTTGTACCTCAACAGCAATATCAAACACAAAGTCCTATGGCACAAAGAATCTCTGCTATTGATGACAAGTTGACACTCACCTTAGCAAAATTTGATAAGCTCAATTCCATTATAGAGACAATGTAAGCTACTACAGCAACAATATAATCTACAGTTCAGCTAGTACATTCTTATTCTCAATCTATTGCCAAACTGGAATCTCAGTTTGGACAACTTGCTAATTCATTAAGTAGAAGAGAAGAAGGGCAGCTCCCTAGTCAACCAGTTATTAATCCAAGAGGGATGCAAGCTTCCACGAGCAACCCACACCATGAGCAGGTTCAAGCTATTATCACTTGGAGGAGTGAAAAAATAATTGATAACAAGTTGGGGGAGAAGAAAGAAGAAAAAAAAGTGACCACAAGTCCAAGTGCTGAAAATTCTTATGAGCCCAAGGTGACTTTCCCACAACGTTTCCTTGAAGCATCTAAATTGGGGAAGTAAGGGGACAAGCTGCATGACATGATGGAAGTATTTCGATAAGTGAAGATTAATTTGGCACTCCTTGATGCCATCAAGCAAATTCCTCCTTATGCTAAATTCTTGAAGGACTTGTGTACTCAAAAGAGGTGTTCTAAAAGTCATGTGCCAAAGAAGGTGATGCTGCCATAACAAGTAAGTTCTATAATTCAGCAGTGCACTCCTCCTAAGTACAAAGATCCTGGTGCTCCAACTATCTCATGCATCATTGGGGAGCACCATGTTGATAAAGCTCTTCTTGATTTGGGTGCAAATGTGAATTTGCTACCCTATTCAGTATACTTACAATTGGGCTTGGGAGAATTGAAGCCTACCTCGGTGGTGTTGCAATTTGCAAACAGATCAACAAAGCAACCCCGTGGGATTATTGAAGATGTGCTCATTAAAGTGAACAAGTTCTACTTTTCAGTTAATTTCATTGTACTTGACACTGAGCCAGTTTATAACCTAATGAGGCACATTCCAGTCATCCTTGGTCGACCTTTCTTAGCTACTACTGATGCTTGCATAAATTATAGGTCGGGGATCATGGATATTTCATTTGGCAACATGAAGGTTAAGTTTAGTATTTTCAATGCTGTTGAGAACCCTCTAGATCAGACTGATGTTTTCTTCATAGATTCTACGGATGTGTCTGAGCCTACAGATGAAATAGAGGTTCAAGAAAAATAGAAGGAAGAGAATGTGCTAGAAGATCAATTTTCTACAATTATGGTAAATGCTATATGTAATAAACCACCCAAATCACTTCGGGGTGAGCAATTATTTGGAGTATCCGACAACTCCATGCCATGGTATGCAGATATCGTGAATTATTTAGTCAAAGGAAAAGTGCCACGGGCTGGACCAAGCGAGAGCGTGACAGATTCTTCTCTAAAGTTCATCATTACTTTTGGGAGGATCCAGAATTATTTAAATATTGTCCAGATTAGATTATTCGGCGGTGTGTCCCAGACCATGAGTTTCAAGATGTTCTCAAGTTCTACCATTCGTTAGCATGTGGAGGTCACTTTAGTGCAAGAAAGACAGCAGCGAAGGTACTTCAATGTCGATTCTTCTTGCCTTCTCTGTTTTATGATGCTTATGATTTTTGTAAAACTTGTGATCGACGTCAAAGATTGGGTTCGATGTCAAGATGAGATATGATGCCAATTAGCCCCATTCTGGTGGTTGAGATTTTTGATGTTTGGGGAATTGATTTCATGAGACCCTTTCTACCCTCTTTTGGCTACATGTACATTCTAGTTGGTGTGGATTATGTTTTCAAATGGGTGGAGGCCATTGCAACTCGAACCAATGACCACAAGGTGGTAATCAAATTTATGCACGAGAATATCCTTAGTCGATTCGAAATTCCTCGAGCTTTGATCAGTGATGGTGGTTCTCACTTTTGTAATAAATTCTTAAGAGGTTTACTTGCTAAGCATTCAGTGACACATAAGGTGGCAACGCCTTACCATCCTCAGACGAGTGGGCAAGTGGAGATGTCCAATCGAGAAATTAAGCATATTCTTGAGAAGACAGTGAGACCGAATAGAAGAGATTGGTCATTACGGTTAAGTGAGGCACTATGGGTATATCGGACTGCTTACAAGACTCCTATCGGTATGTCGCCATATCGGTTGGTGTACGGGAAAACATGTCATCTTCCGGTAGAGATCGAGCACAAGGCCCTTTGGGCAATCCAAAAATTCAATTTCGATGCAAAAAGAGCTGGAGAAGAGAGAAAGTTGCAATTAAATGAATTGGAAGAATTCAGACGTGATGCTTATGAAAGTTCATGAATTTACAAAGAGAGGACGTTCCATGATAGATATATCTCAAGGAAGTGCTTCTCTCCAGGTGATAAAGTGTGGCTTTTTAATTCAAAGCTTCAGTTGTTTCCCGGGAAGTTACGTTCAAGGTGGGATGGACCATTCCAACTTATTTTGGTTTTTCCTCATGGTGCTGTGAAAATTCAGAGTTTTCGAGATAATACTTTCATAAAAGTTAATGGGCAAAGGTTGAAGCATTGTGTAGAAGGATTTGTGCCAACAAGAGACGTGGAGTCCGTCGACTTGACGGATCCCATCTATCCGACTTAATCCCTTCGAAGAGTTGATCGTCACCTACGGATGTTAAATTGTAAGATTTGTATGTATTTCTATCCTTTAATTTCTTTAGTTTTCTTTGATTTTAATTTTTAGTTTAAGTTTTCTTAATTTTTCTTTCAATTCTAGTTGTGTTATGATGTGTTTTCTTTGAATTTTTGATGTATAAGTTGCTTCCGGAGGATTCCAAGAGGTGTACCGAGGTCTTTGGACTCAAGGCGGGTGAAAAAACAAGCTCTCGGTCGACCTTGGGCGATAGATACTTCAAAAATACCCTTCTCGGTCGACCTTTGGCAATAGACACCAAACAGGCATCAGCAGGGGGGATCGATCGCCCATTTGAGGGGGGATCGATCGCCCCCATTTTTTCACAAATTGGGGACATAACCAGATGGGCGATCGATCACCCAACCCAAGGGGGATCGATCGGCCAAGCCCAAAAAGGGGCTGCTCAAAATTTTCCTCTATATATGGGCTCGCTCTCCAACTAAGATGCTACTACTTGCTTCCTTGACAACTTTGTGGTTCAATTTGACTCCTACATCAACCGGTGAATATATTTTCTTCAATTGATGATTCTCATACAAGTATTTATCATTGATCATCATCAACATCAAAACCGGATTGATCATCACTAGTTCTCAAGAAAACTCTTACTTTCTCAAGTTCTTCATCAAAGTAAGTAGAGTTTTTTGTAGTAACCCTCGTGGACAGGTGTGAGTGGGTGGGTGCAAAAACAGACACTGGGCTAAGCTACCACACTGACAGGGTGCTCAATCCCACATCTCCTGGGTGTGGAGAAGGGGATGTGCTTATATGTAGTGTGTTCTCTTCAAATGGTATGAGGCCTTTTGGGGTAAAACCCAAGAGCAAAACCGTGCGGGCTCAGGCCTAAAGCGGACAATATCATACCATGTGTTGGAGCGGGGTATTACAGTTGGTATCAGAGCCTGAACCCAGCCGGAAGTGTGCCGACGAGGACGTCAGGCCTCGGAGGGGGGTGGATTACCCTCGTGGACGGGTGTGAGTGGGCTGGTGCGAAGACAAACACTGGGCTGAGCTACCACACTGACAGGGTACAGGGTGCTCAATCCCACATCGCCTGGGTGTGGAGAAGGGGATGTGCTTATATGTAGTGTGTTCTCTTCAAATGGTATGAGGCCTTTTGGGGTAAAACCCAAGAGCAAAACCATGCGGGCTCAGGCCCAAAGCAGACAATATCATACCATGTGTTGGAGCGAGGTATTACATTTTTATTTTGTAAAATTGTGTCAGTCTTTTTGATGGCTTTTGAAGACCAAGTTTGGGAGACATAATTGGTGGATTGAATTGTTAATTTGGGGTAAAAAATTTGTTAAAAAAAGAGGTTGAAGGAGAAACTTTTATTGTGCACGCCAAGTGTTTGATTTAATTCCTCAACCAAAATTTTTGTATTTCTATGGCACCAAATAGAGCAAGTCACCAAGGTGTTTCAATCTCACGCAATCCTCGCCAAGCACGACATGATCCAACACCCGTTTCCTCAAGATCTCACCGAGATGGAATTCATGAGAGATGGCATCCAAGAGCCTTGAATTTTGAAGCGACATTCTACATCGCCAAACTGTATGCTATGTTTCCTGAGACATGATGGGGGATTTCTGACATCCGTCGTCGTCGGTCGACTTTGATTTTTGTTCTATTATCTACTACTATATACCCGAGGCTTGTCAAAGTCTTTTATCAGAACTTAATGCCAAAACTTGACGAGCGGGGCGTGCTTATTTCTTCGGTGGATGGAACATGAGTTCAGGTAGATATGACTTCGATTGCTATTGCCATGGGCTGTCCTCATGAATGCCCGGCTAATTTGACCAATATCTACACTCTTTTTCCCGATGATTTGTCGGTGGGTAATTTGGTTGCATGGTTGTGTGCTAACCAATTCTTTGAGCCAAAGTATAATGCAGTTTCAAAGTCTTATATGCCGAGTCATCTATGGTTCCTTGATGTCATTTTGTACAAGTATGTGTGTCCCATTAGGCATAAAACCAAGGGGCGTCAAGAGTTCCATCGAGCTTTATATGCCATATATTTGGGCATTGGCTATCATTCCTACAGGTTGTCTGGGGCCAAATTGAAAATTTTTATTCAAAGGTTATGGCCAAGGCACAAGACAATGCAAGTGACTAGGAGTTTCCATTCCCTACTATCATTCATCAGTTACTTATTGCACAGGGATATGCAGTCGATGAGGACGAGCTTGCTTTTCCACGAGATATTCACTATAGCACACATGACTGAAATTTGAGCCGATCTCATACGCATCAAAGAGTCATAGCTGCACCAGGTGAAATATCTCGATTGGCTTAGGGAGGGGAAGCTGTAGACATACCACCACCAGTGGAAGATCCAGAGGATATGGAAACAGAAGCAGATGATGTCCATGCACAAGCTAGTGGACATGATTATCATTATTTAGAGGGGCAGATTGCTGGGTTGACCACCCAGTTTGGCATCTTACAGACTGAGGTTTTCACATAGTTTGGAGTTATGCGGACAGAGATAGCAGATCACTTTCGTGAGACTCGCTAGGATCAGCTAGAGATGAGGAGGAGGATGCGTGCATTGATGCGCCAAGTGAACCTAGATCTAAATGCTCAGTCACTACCACATCCTTGATTGGAGGTAACTATCTTGTGTATTTTATTTTATTTTTAGTTTTTTTTATTATTATTTTTATTTGGGGTATAGTGGTTTGTTTTGACAAGTTGTTGCATCCAAGTTTGGGAGAGTGCTTGCATTGCTTTCATGCTACTGGTTTGTGCTATTTTCTTGCCATTACTCTCTAGATTCCTGGTATTCTTGTTCTTACCCTTTTCTATGCTTTTATTGGGTGTACATTGAGGACAATGTATAGTTTAAGTTTGGGGGTGAGACGATACCTTATTTATGTGCTTTATTGTAATATGGGGAAATTTTTTGTGAAATTCTTCTTGTTTTAGAATTTTTGTTTATTTTATTTTTTTTAGTTTTTTATTTATTTTATTTTGTTTTATTTTTAGATAGAATGTTTTTGCATTATTCAAGGGATTTGTATCTTATGTAAGTGCGTAACTTGCAGTTCTTGAGTATGTTTTTAGATTCTTGGGAACTGTGGTTTAAATTATGTGGTTTTAATCATGGTTTGCATTGACATGTTTTGGGATGATTGATTTTAGTTTTCTCACATGCACAGACACATTAGCATAATCTTGTGGGGTATAAACTTTAGCTCTGAGTTGTTGAGTTACATATGCTTGATATTAATTAGTATCTCTTGAGAATGAGTATCGATGATGTGCTTTACTTGACTTCAATGAAAAAAAAAGAAAAGAATGTGATGAATAGCAAATCAATTTGATCATTTTCATGAGTAACCGGGCCTTTATGTCTCAAGAAGCACGGAGTGTTCGCGTCAAAAGTGAACGGGTGAGAAAAGATGAGCATTGATTGTCTTGATTTGTAGCCTGACTGATTCGAGTAATTAGGTTCTTTGGTGTGTCTTAACGCCTAATACCCTAAAGCCATCTGGTTTGGGAGTCACTGACTGAAAGCTTGCTACATGGATCTTTCAGAAAGCTTAATAGATCAAGACATTGCATAACCAATAAAGCAATAAAAAAAAAGAAAAAAAAGGGGAAAAAGTCATGTATTCATGTTTGAAAGTATGAGTTCAATAAAGGGAGCTAGTGAGTTGAAGAGGTATGTGCCTTAATATATTCGGAGCTGAGTTATGTTACATGAGATGACTGCTATTTCACTTTTCACGAGGGAACTAGAGTTGGTTATTTTGAGATATGTTGATGTGAATTATGTGTGGGGACCATTGATTTGAATTATAGAATTTGAAAGTTTAAATTTATTCTTGAATGCAAGTTTGTAAATATATATTGTAATATTCTTCTTGATTAATGTTTAAACAGAATTTTGAATGTTTGTGGGTAACATTTCTGGAAACCCTCACGAGACTATATTCGTCCACTAGGAGGAACCTAGGGGTTTAAAGGCTTGTTGCAAATGCTAAATGCAATCATTTCTCCCACGAAAATGGAGTTGGATAGTTTAGTTAGTATTTGTTAGTTTTCTTTATTTTAGTTTTGTTTTATTCTATTGCTAAGGGACTAGTAATATGTAAGTTTGGGGGTGTGATAGGCGTTGAATGTTACGCATTCCAGCCTCTTAACTTGCGTATTTTATTCTCTTAGTGATAGATTATTTTGTGATTTTACTTCGTTTTAGTATTTTCTGTATTTTCAGGACCTTAATGATTATTTCAGTTAAAACCATGATTTTGTTAAAGATGAAATGCAAGAGGGTTAGCTAAAGCCTACATCAAATGGATCTATTCAACCATTTATTTCAATTCAAATCAGCCCATAGAAGAGGTCCAAGAGAATTACAGCTGCTTAAGAAGGTTACGGGCCTTAGGCCCAATTTTACGCTTAATACAGTCTTAATCCCGTTTTGAAAAATGGACCAGAAGTGTCATTTCTGAAACCTCAAATCAACTTAATTTTATTCTAGTTTGAATGAAATTTGATTCTGCACACTTTTATATTTCACAAAAATTCCCTCAATTAGACTTCTAGTGGCTCAAAAGTTAGGGCGAATGTCAGCAAGAAAAATCCACTTGATTAGTGCTATGGGAAAACCTAATGAATTCCTAATTGGATTAGGACTTTGGTGTATTCTCTTGGGACATAAAGTGGCAAATTGAAGGCTGTTTTCAGAGAGCTTAGAGAGCTTTTGGACAGAATTAAAAATATACTTTGCAGAGCTTTGGAGTGGAGAATCATTGGAGAACAAAGTCTTATGCATAATTCATGAAGATGATGACTTCTTCCTCAACCGTTGAAGCTTTTTCTTCTACCATGAGGGGCTAGTTCATCCACTAGGATTTTGATGTAGCCCTAACTAAGCATCAATGATTCAATTCTTTTAGTTATTGGGGACCTTTATATACGTGCATAGATTGTGTAATGTAGAGGATTCTTATTATAGAATCGAGCAATAAAAGTCTTATAAATTCAGCAATAATTACTTATCTTGTCTTAGATATTTGGTTGTTGTTATTGAACTCAACCTTTCTTATTTTCTGTGATTATGAGAGCGATCATTACACAATGGTAATCACTGAATATATCATTATACGCTTTGATGGAGTATGCCTAGAGAAGATGGACCATATTGCATCCTAGATTAGAGTAGTTAGGCAGATGGCCCATGCCAATCGAAGATAGTCCATGACTTAGCCTTAATCATATGTTATCTTCTTGACAGATGATAGTGAGCTTGTAGCCACCAACACCACTTATGCATGATATAATTTCCTATAGTTAATTCAATTGACCATTGATTGTGGATTTAGTGGTGAAGTCAATTACCTTAGGTTTATCTCATACTATCTTCACTCTCTATTTCCTTTTGTTTTATTTTATTTTGCTTTTTAATTAGTTTAAATATAAAAATTAAATTTCTTCTCTTTCTAAATTTAATTAGAATTAATTCCGTACTCTAACTCATTCAGACCATAATCCCTAAGGTTCAACACCCCTTTCGATAGCCCTATTCTGCAAGGAATTCATTCTATTGCGAAGTATGGTAATTTTAATTGAGACGCACTCACACACGAATCAGTTATTCTTCTATGGAGTAACATGAGATCCATTTAAGGACTCTGCTACAGATTTTAATAGAGCACCGTTTGTATACCAAATATGAAAAGTGTGAATTTTGGCTAACAGAAGTGAAATTCCTTGGACATGTGGTGTGGAAAGGAGGAGTCTCTACAGATCCCTCTAAGATTGAAGCGGTGATGAATTGTGAAAGGCCAAAGAACGTATTCAAAATACATAGCTTCTTGGGGCCAGTGGGTTATTACCGACGTTTCATGAAAGACTTTTCAAAATTAGCAGCGCCAATGACCAAACTTACTCGTAAAGGAGTTAAGTTTATGTGGAATGATGCTTGCGAGCATTCTCTTATGGAGTTGAAGAGTAGACTTACTAGTACTCCAATATTGATAATTTTTTAATGTGGTTTGGGTTATGTAATTTGTTGTGACGCTTCACGGGATAGATTGGGATGCATGCTAATGCAAACCGAAAGGGTTGTTATATATGGTTTCTGACAGTTGAAGACACATAAGCAGAATTACCCACCTTATAACTTTGAGTTAGCGGTGGTAATTTTTGCATTGAAGATGTGCAGGCATTATTTATACAAGAAAAAGTTTGAAGTTTTCTCTGATTATAAGAGCTTAAAGTATATTTTCACACAAAAGGACTTAAATATGAGACAAATGAGGTGGGTGGAATACATGGAATATTACAATTTTGATCTTTAGTATCACCTAGGTAAAGCTAATGTGGTTGTTGATGCCTTGAGTAGAAAATCACATAGTACTTTGGCAAGCCTTGCCATTAAAGAGTGGAAAATGATAGAAGACATCTCTGAAATGGGATTGTACTTTAGTGAGGGTGGTGAACTGGTGACCTTGGTTACACTCATTGCGCAACTAACTCGAGTGAGTAGGGTAGTTAAGGAGCAACAACGTGATAGTGAGATGGAGAGCATTCACACTTGAATTTCAGGAGGCAAAACGGTGGGGGATTGGATGGTTCATTTAGATGGAGGCATGAGGTTCAAAGGAAAAATGGTTGTACCAGTAGAGACCGTGCCCAATTTTGGCTGGTTTTTGAATTTTTCATCATTTATTGCTTTAGATGCATTTTAAATAATATTTAACATTTTTTGAATGCAGGGAACATGTTTAGAAGGTTGGAATATGGTTTTGAAAAGTTTTAGAAACTTTTAAAAATGTTTGACTTTTTGGTCAACGGGAACCCCGGAAAGAGGTTAAGTGAGTCCGAAAATTCTAGAAAAATTTTAGAAAATTTTATTTTTAAGTATGGACTAAATGAAATGTTTAGAGTGTTAAGAAAATGATTTTGAGTCGAACGGAGTTTTTGAAATCGAAAGCGGAGGTCGGGAAGGTACATTAAGTGGCTCAGGGGCAAAATGGTCTTTTTGCTCCCCTAGGAGTGATATAAATATCAATTAGGTCTGTGATATTTCATATTTATAGATCTCCTTCTCTCTCTACCTCTCCCACTTCATCTCTTTCCCTTCTCTCTAGATTTTAGGTCATTTGAGGTGTGATTTGTAAGGTCCCGAAGAAGGAAAGTGTGTAGAGGACACCAAAGGCTCCGGTTTGAACTGAACAAAAGTTTGTGTTTTATGAAGTTGAGAAAGCTGGGATTTCTCAAAGTTGGTTTGAAAGCTTAAGATTCGAGGTAGGGGTGCTAGATTCATCTTTACTTTGATTCTAATGGTCACATATTTGTGGGAAAAATAGGTTGAGATTTGTGTTCATATGATGAAAATGCATAAATCTGAGTTTTTATATAGAATGATGCATGAAAGATATGATCTTCTTCAAATTGCATAAATATGATGATTTTCATGAGGTGAGTGATATAACATTGTGATATGTTTGATTTGAGGAAGAAATGCATTGATTTGATAAAGTGCATTTCATTGTGTGGGATATGTGCATTATGTGATAATATGCACTATGTGACGAGTTTTGGGACAGGAGTGTAATAATTAAGATAAGGGCATGGATCCCTAGGGTGAAAGATCCAAAACTTGGCCAAATGGGTGTCGCATCTGTCGAAATAGTGAACCGAGAAGCGTAAGCAGAGTTTGGGTGCCAATGGGACCCTTATTATTGTTTTGATTTGAGCACCCTTTGAATTGATTTCTGGACTTATGTGGTGTGAGTTTTACATTGAATTGTGACTTGTTCAATTTGCTACATATATGTATACATTAGAATGTGAAGCATCACGCATGATTTATAAAACGTGATTATTTATGGGTAAAAAGTATGGATATTTGTTATATAGATTGTAATGATTTCATATGCATCCATGCATGGCCACCTGAGTTAGAGTAGAGTTGGGTGGATCATTCCTACTGAGCAAGAGAGGATAATTCATTTTTGGATTTTTGACCTTTTTTAGAAGTAAATAGATGCCCATGCCGGTTTGTGGCATGTGGACTATGTTAATGATGTTATATTTACATTTGATTTATGTTGATACACTCTAGTTTCAAATGTAATGATCATATATGGATCATATGTGATTTGTGGGTTTTGAATGGAAGAAGGTTGATTTTGAGTCCATTATGTATAAACTCTTGGTTATGATTGTTGGAAATGTAGATTCATGCTTAGAATGATTCATGGTGAGGTTTTTATCATTTTCACATGTTGGATAATGTATAGATGTTTATACATAGACTTGAGGGCATTAGGATGTGATTTGGATGGGGTTTGGATGCTATATAAAAGGCTTCATAGCTGATGGGGAAGTTTCAGACGTCTGAAACTATGACCCCCAAGCGCCTGGAAGTTCTTGAGACTTCAAAACCTTATTTGGGTATGGAACCAGACGTCTGAAACTAGTTCCAGATGTCTAAAAGTAGTTTTAGACACCTAAAACTTGAGTTTCAGACATCTTAAAAATGTTTCAGACGCCTTAAACTCCCCGTGTGCTACGACTCAATGTAACAACTTCGACGGGGCATAACTTCTTCGTTTGAACTTCGATTGGGGTGATTCTTTTTTTGAAATTGAGTATTTTTGAATTCACACAGGGTCGCATATTTATAATGCTATAGGCCATCTCTAGTTGGTAACGCAAGTGTGGCATGGTTTAGGCCCACAGCAGCAGGTTGAGGTTGAGATATGTATGTCCATATGTAGGGACAAATTTAAGCTTCTGCATTTGTATGGAATTGTTGTGAGGTGATGAAGTGATAACACTGTTCACCCTTAAATTCTGGGAGAACCTGAAACTGGAGTGTGACAACTTGGTATCAGAGTTTAACCGGGTTTGAATACCTTATGACGATGGGAAGGGATAAGCCACGTGTTGGATTGAAAGTACTTGATGATTTTTAGGATTGTGAACCTGAGGTTTTGATCCTAGAATTGAGGTATTTGAGTGTAAGATAGGACTATGCACATATCACTTGGAAAATTTTATGTGCTTATTTGTTTATATAACATATTATGTTACGTGTTGTGAGTGTGCATGAATGAAATTGGACAATAATATTCATGCTTTGGACTTAAAGTGTCTTCTTGTTATCAATATAGCAAGATGCCACCACGTAGAGCTCATGGGGAAGTACCACCAGCAGCTCCCATAAATGAAGGGCAATTTATGTGCGACATGGTCACTACTATGTGACAAATTGCAAAAGAAACGCAAAAGGAGACTTAAGAGGAGACACAACCTCCACCGAAAGCAGCTCCTCTTGGTCGAATGATAACGGCATTGGGGCACATCAAGAAATAAAACCCGCCAACCTATTCAGGGGGATCTGATCCCATGGTGGTAGAGAACTGGTTAGATCAGATTATCAAGCTTCTTACCGTGCTTGAAATAGAGGAAGACTTGAGGGTGAAAGTGGCCACTCATTATTTGATAGATGAGACCAGTCGTTGGTGAAAATTCATTGAAGATTACCATGACACCGAGGCGATGGATTGGGACATGTTTTAAGTACTCTTCCTTGAGAAGTACTTCCCAATGACGGTGAAGGTTAACATGAGAAGAGAGTTCTTCAACTTGACGCAGGGTATGATGACGGTAATGGAATATGAGACCAAATTTACGTCTTTGGCTCGGTTTGCAAAGGAAATGATTCCAACAAAAGAGTTGAAGACCAAGCAATTTATTTGGGGTCTTCGACCTTATTCGTGAGATAGAGTTGGAATTTTTGGTCTAA
The DNA here is from genome assembly GCA_026545225.1 of Cornus controversa. Lineage (NCBI taxonomy): Eukaryota > Viridiplantae > Streptophyta > Magnoliopsida > Cornales > Cornaceae > Cornus > Cornus controversa. Next base: position 253,768 of record JANPWI010000013.1, read on the forward strand.
CCAACTATGCAGCAATTGTGGAGAGGGCATTGGTAGTCGAGGGGTTTGGCAATGACAACCAAAGGATAAGGGAAGTGAAGAACCAAACTAAGAGTACGGGTTCCCTTCTGGACAATCGTGCTAGAAAGAAGCGAAGGGAAAATAGGTCATTCTCACGAGAACAACAGAGTCAATCAATAGCATCCGTGCCTATACCTATTGGATCTATTCGATCTTGGGTGGTTTGCTTTAACTGTCATAAACCCGGACATAGAATGGCTGAGTGTACGCAAGGATAGATTCTTTCAGCGATAGAGAAGAAGTGCTTCTATTATCATCAGGTGAGCCATATGAGTTGGAATTATCCACAGAAGAAGGGTGCACAAGGTGGGGTTGGTTCACAGCAACATCCTACACAACCTGCGACCTCACAGTCAAGTTATAGGGCATTGCCACCACCACAGACTGTGCCGTTAGTGTTGAGGTCGCGCGCACCAGCTAGAGGAGCTATGTCTAACACTCCTAGTCAGCAGTTTGCACATCAGGGCATGGGATAGTAGGGCCAAAGGACATAGGGCCGTGCCTTTACTTTTGTTCTAGGAGAGACCCCCGCAGGACCGTCAGTGGTCCAAGGTATATATCTTATATCTAGCTCATGGGCTAGGGTTTTAGTGGATTCGGGTGCATCACATTCATTCATATCATATGTATTTTCTTGTGCTTTGGGGTTAGAGGTGTCATCTTTGGACTCAGTTCTATCCATTGATACACCAGTTGGTGGTAGAGTGATCTTGAGTGATGTGTGCCGATCGTGCGAGATCAAAATTTTGGGACATCGACTAGTGTTTGATTTCATTTTCTCAATATGCCTAGTTTTGGTGATATCTTGGGTTTTGACCTATAAGGCCAACATTGATTGTCATCGGGGAAGAGTGACCTTGTATACACAGGATGGTGTTAATATTTTTTTTTATGGGAGAGCGGGATGACTTTTACTTGTCATCTTCACGTGGTTCTAGTGAACAGAAAGGGTTTGTACATTTCTTAGCGAGCCTACTTGGTGATGGTGATGATGGAACACTTGGAGAGTTTTCTCGTGTAGTATGTGAGTTTATGGATGTATTTTCAGGGGACTTGACACAGTTGCCTCCAAAACGGGAAGTGGAGTTTGTGATAGATCTTACTCCAGGTACCGCACCCATCTCGATGGCACCATACCCAATGGTGACAGCTGAGTTGAGAGAGCTAAATGACCAATCACAAGAGCTACTGAACAAGGGATTCGTACGTCCTAGTACTTCGCCTTGGGAAGCTCCAGTTCTCTTTGTGAGGAAGAAGGACGGGTCTCTACGACTTTGCATTGACTACCAGAAATTGAATCGGGCAACAATCAAGAATAAGTATCCTTTGCAATAGATAGACGACTTGTTCGATCAGCTTAAGGGTTCGAGATGTTTCTCAAAGATAGACTTGAGATCGGGCTACTATCAATTAGGAATTAGAGAAGTGGACATTCAGAAAATTATTTTTCGCACACGATACAGACACTATGAGTTTTTGGTAATGCCATTTGGTTTGATGAATGCATCGGCAGTATTCATGGACTTAATGAATCGAGTGTTCAATGCTTACTTGGACAAGTTTGTGGTTGTGTTCGTTGATGACATCCTAGTGTACTCTTCTTCGGAAGAGGAACATGATGGTCACTTCAGGATCGTATTGCAGCTTCTAAGAGAACATCAATTATATGCCAAGTACAAAAAATGTGAATTTTGGCTAGCGGAAGTGAAATTCCTCGGGCATGTGGTGTCCGAAGGATGAGTTTCCATGGATCCATCCAAGAGAGAGGCGGTGATGAATTGGAAAAGACCTAAAAGCGTATTTGAGATACGTAATTTCTTGGGATTGGTCGGATACTATAGAAGGTTTGTAAAAGACTTTTTGAGGTTAACAGCACCAATGACTAAGCTTACTCAAAAAGGAGTGACGTTTGTGTGGAATGATGCTTGCCAGCATGCATTCTTGGAATTGAAGAGTCGGTTGACTTCAGCTCCAATTTTGATCATTTCAGAACGTGGGTTGGGGTATATGATTTATTATGACGCTTCATGACTTGGTTTGGGATGTGTGCTAATGCAAATCGAATGAGTAGTGGCGTATGGTTCAAGACAGTTGAAGACGCACGAACAGAATTACCCGATACATGACTTGGAATTGGCAGTAGTGATCTTTGCACTTAAGGTGTGGAGGTACTATTTGTATGGCAAGAAGTTTGAAGTGTTCTTGACCATAAAAGTCTCAAATACCTTTTCTCACAAAAGGATTTAAATATGAGACAACGGAGGTGGATAGAATATATGGAAGACTATGACTTCGACTTGTAATACCATCCAGGAAAGGCCAATGTGGTAGCGGATGCATTGAGTAAGAGGAAGTCACATGGTAACTTAACGAGCTTAGTCATACGGGAGTGGAAGATGATGGAAGATATCTCAGAAATGGGATTACATTTTTGTGAAGATGATGGACCGGCGATGTTATTTACTCTTATTGCACAACCAACCTTAGTGGGTCGAGTAATTGAATAGTAGAAGAAGGATAATGAGGTTGAAGTTATTCGCACATGGATTTTGGGTGGCGAAGTAGTGGAAGGATGGATAGTTCACTCGGATGAGAGCATGAGATTTGGAGGGAAGATGTTTGTTCCCTTAGCTTGTCGGGATAAGATCCTGAAAGAGTTTCACAACTCTAGACTAGCATTACACCCAGGTGGTACCAAGATATATCATAACCTACGCCAACAGTATTGGTGGACAGGTGTGAAAAAGGATGTAGCTCAGTTTGTGGTAAGATGCCTCACTTGTCAACAAGTGAAGGCTGAACATCAAAGACCAGTGGGGTTGTTACAGTTGTTACCTGTGGCTATGTGGAAATGGGAGCATGTCACTATGGACTTTGTGCGGGACTTCCAAGGTCGAGGAAGGGTCATGATGCAGTTTACGTTGTCGTTGATAGATTGACCAAAGTGGCTCACTTTATTCCTATTAGAGTGACCGATGATGTGGATACTCTCAGTAGATTGTACATTTAGCAGATCCTTAGACTTCATGGCATGCCAGTTTCTATTATTTCTGATAGAAACCAGTGATTTACATCTCAATTTTGGCAGAATTTTCAGGCAACACTTGATATGGATTTTCATTTTAGTATGACTTTTCATCCCCAGACGGATGGTCAATCTGAACGTATTATACAGATTTTGGAGGATATGTTGTGAGCGTGTGTACTTGATCTTCGGGACAGTTGGGAGGATCACCTTCCTTTGGTGGAGTTTGCATACAAAAATAGCTATCAGGCTAACATTGAGATGGCTCCATTCGAAACTTTGTATAGTAGACCATGTAGGTCACCTGTCTGTTGGACAAAGGTTGGAGAGACAATTTCTTTGGGACCGAATTTAGCTCGAGAGACTACAGAGAAGATCAAGGTAATTCGTCAAAGATTGCTTACGACTCAGAGTTGTTAAAAGAGCTATGCCAATAGAAGGCGACGACTTTTGGCATTTGAGGTGGGGGATCATGTCTTTTTGAAAGTCTCACCACAGAGAGGTTTGATGAAGTTCGGTCATAGTGGCAAGCTAGCACCATGATTTATTAGACCATTTGAGATTTTGGATCGGATTGGAGAGGTTGCTTACCACTTGGCATTGCCACCGCAATTGTCAAGTGTGCACAACACTTTCCATGTGTCTATGTTGAGGAAGTATGAACCAGACCTTTCATATGTACTCGATTGGGCAGACCTTGAGATGGAGGAGGACGTGTCATACGAAGAGAGGCCGATACAGATTCTAGACACTAGAAAGCAAGTGCTTCGGGGCAAGACCATTCCATTGGTTAAAGTGCTTTGGCGGTATCATGGGGTGGAAGAGGCTACATGGGAGCGAGAACAAGAAGTCAGCTCAAAGTATCCTGAGTTGTTCACCACTTGAGGTACATTCTAATTTTGAGAATGAAATTCCTATAAGGGTGGGAGGTTGTAGAGATCGTGCCCAATCTTGGCTAGTTTTTGAATTGTTCATCATTTATTACTTTAAATGCATTTTAAATGATATTTAACATGTTTTGAATGTAGAGAACATGTTTAGAAGGTTGGAATATAGTTTTGAAAAGTTTTGGAAACTTTTGAAAATGTTTGACTTTTTGGTCAACGGGAGCCCCGGGATAAGGTTAAGTGAGTCTGAAAATTCTGGAAAAATTTTGAGAAATTTTATTTTTGAGTATAGACTAAATAAAATTTTTAGAGTGTTAAGGAAGCAATTTCGAGTCCAACAGAGTTTTTGAAATCAAAAGCGGAGGTCAAGAAGGTACATTAAGTGGCCCGAGTGCAAAATGATCTTTTTGTGCCCCTAGCAGTGATATAAATATCAATTATGTCACGCCTCGAAACCCTAACCGCCGGGACTCCCCCGGACCGACCCCGAATCCTGAGTGTGAATCCGTTCACTCAACTCCGTGAACAATCTCAATTACACTCATGCATTAGTATCAAGGTTTGATACCATGCTATAACGCCCCGATTTCTAACTCTCAGAGAACCAGAGGTTAAACTGTCTATTTAGCCCCATAGACCCTCATTATCATCATTTACTGTAGAAGCTTAACTCAATTCTTCCATATGAATGCACCTAATTCCATCTTAACCAATTCCCATGGGCCCTACATCAAATCATACACCTTAGTGGAAATTTACTTGTCCACACTTTCAAGAATCACTCACTTTCAAGCCTCAAAACTTACTGTGTTTAGAATCTAAAACTGATGCCTACACCATTGGATAGAGAATCCAAAAATACTCAATTTCAAAAAAAACCACACTCAATTCCGATCTAAAACGAAGAAATTACGTCGAAATGAAGTTTTGAAAAATACTGTGAATAGTAATTTCGATTGATCGAAAAAAAATCTCGATTGATCGAAATTCCTGCGAAGTTTTCACCCTCTCGGGACCCCAGACCTGCAATATTTTGATTGATCGAAATGGGGGTTTCGATTGATCGAAATTCCTCCTGTCTGGACCCTAAAAATCATCATAAATCATCACCCCTTCGGACGATCAAAATGGGGACTTCGATTGTGCGAAATGGGCATTTTGCACGATCGAAATGCTCCCCACGGAACCTCCAACAACCCTATACATGGTTCATTTGGAGCCCAATCCACCTTCTATCATCCTAGAACCCCTCATACATGATTAATAACATAAATGAAAGATTCCAACACCAATCTCACACTCAAGATCACATTCATAATTGAATTCATACACCAAAATGAATCATTCTTGTAAGGACTGGAATTATTTTGACCAGTCCCGGATGATTTTTGGACCGGATTGATTTTTTTTGAACAAATTAAATTCGAAAAAAAAACATGGGTATAGAGATTTCTAGTCAAGTGGAAGGTGTGTATATATATATATATATCTATATATATATATATATATATATATATATGTAGTACCTATATTTATATTTAATTATAAATATATGGGGGGCTTTATGTAATTATGAATACATGGAGATGCACATTTGTGATTTTGTGCATAAAGAGGGTCAATAGTGTATATGGTATTATACACACATATATATATATATAAATATATATATGTGGACCAAAATAAAGGGGAAGAGAGAAGACCACATGTGTGGTCAGCCGAAGAGGAGGAAAAGAAGAAAGAAAAGGAAAAGAAGAAAAGGAGATCGGGGAGAGAGAGAGAAGCCGAGGAAGGAGATCGGGGAAAGAGAGAGAGGCCGCGATGGCGGCAGGTGGGATCGGCTCCGGCGGCCTGAGCAGCGGCGGCGGGGGCCGTCTCCGGCAATGGAGCTCGCGGGTTGGAGGAGGTGCGCGTGGTGGCTCGGTTCAGCCGAGCCGTTCGCGAAGGGGGTTCTCACGACTGGGTTTTCGATTGGTTCCGGCGACTCTGGTAGCGGCGATGGAGGTACTTTCGGCAGTGGGTTCGGACGGCGGTATGGGGCTGTGTTTGGTTCGATTTTGGGGCTGAACTCGACTGAGTTCGGTTTGACTTGACCGTGGTTGGTGGTCCCTTGGTTTTCTAACGGTTCTGAGTGGGTTTTGGGCTCGGTACTGCTGAAGAGGACTATGGTTGGTTCGATTTTGGATCGAGCTCGGTGGTGCTTGGTTGGGTTCACAGCTGGGCTTCCTTGGGCCGGCTATGGGTGAAGGTTTGATTGGCCAAATATGGTGGTACCTCGGGTTGAAGGTGCCGAGACTTGGCGATGGGATCTGTTGGCTTCGACTGGTGCTCGAGCCGTGTTTGGCTGTCTGGTTTGTGGCAGCAGGTGGTGGTTTTTCGGCGTGGGTGAGGTTGGTTTCATGGCGGCTCTCGGCTGGTACGGTGGTCACATACGGTGGTGCTGAAGAGGCTGCTATGTGAGTTTTCTTGGTGGCTGGGTCGTGGACTCTCTTTGGTTCAGTTGAGGTGAGTTGTTGAGCCGAGCTTGGGTTCATGTTGTTGGCTGGTAGTGGTTTTGGATGGTGCCAAAACTTGGGGGTTTAGTTTGGGCAGCCCGTAGCGGTCAAAGGTTGCGGTTGTTTGGGCCAAGAATGGCGGCCTTGTGGTTTTGGGCCCTCGTAGAGGGTGGGCTTGGACATGGGAAAATAGGTTTGAAGTTTGGAGTTAGCCAAATTAATTGGGCCGAACATGGAAATTAAAAAGGGAACGAGGTGGCCCGATGGATTGTTCGGGTGGGTGTTGACACAGGACTAGACCGGACCAAACATGGAAAAGGACCGCTTTGCGAACGCGGATCCATTGGAAAGCGAGACCTAAGGCAAGTTGATTCTTGCCTCTGTCTCTTACGTATATTTTATTTACGTTGAGTAAATTACATATGTCTTAATTTGATCATACGTGGTATGTGTGTATGCAAGTATATATAGGTGCTTATATATATGTGGGTATAGGTGGATGTTGTGCATACATGGGATGTGAGAGGATATATATATGCGTGTATATATATATATGTATGTGTGGGTTTGAGAAGCGATAACATGTTAGATTTATCGCCTAATTGTATTGTGATATGCATGTATCATATTGATTGAAATCATGTAAAAAGTATGCTAAATAATACCTGTTTAGCTATGTGTTGTCCTTTATGCATATGTGGCTCTTATGCATGATGTTCAGTATATATATATGTGATTATATATGTGGGTGTTGTGGTAGAAATGCATGCTAAGTATGAATGTAGCTTTTGGCGGGCATTTGCAAAGCATGAATATGATATGCTAAGTATTCTATATGTTCTTAATATACATGTAGTGACGGAATATATATGTGATTATATATGTTGTGAATGTAAAGCATGTTAGCTACTTGTAGTAAATGCATGCCTTGAGTGAGAGCATGATTATATGTATACTAGTATACGTGCATATAGGACTTATATGCAGGATTGGACATATATGTGATTATATGTGGGAATGTGAATATGAGATATATGATGGCTTTATTTATATATCGAATGTATGCATTAGTTATAGCATGATAATAAATATGCTAAGTTGGAGTTGTTTGCATATGTGAGGTGTTATGCAAGTCTTTGAACATGTATGTGTTATATGTGTTGAATGTGATGAGTGGCATGCCAAATACTTCTCTTTAGTATTCATAAGCATGGGTTAAAGCATGAAAGTAATATGCTATGTATATATGCATCCATATTGCATATATGAGAGGGAAATGACACATATGTGGTTATATGTGGGTTTATATAGAGATGAAATGCATGCTATGTACTTTTAACTAGCTTAAGCATTGTGAGACATGAACATTGAATGTTTGGTTATTATATGTTCGAAATGCATATATAGTGCCGTTGTGAGGAAATGGGGAAGTGTGGTTGAATAACCTAGAGTAGGTCAATACTCGGTTATGGTTGTGGTTATAAAGTGGGCAAATCACCTAGAGTAAGTCAATACTCGGTCACGGTGAGGGCATTGGAGTGGTTACGTCATCTTGGAGTAGGTAAATACTCGGTGACGGTGGTCTACTCACCTTGGAGTAGGTAAATACTCGGTGGGGATTTCAAAAGGATGCCCAATCACTTTGGAGTAGGTAAATACTCGGTGATTGTGGTTTACTCACCTCGAAGTAGGTAAATACTCGGTGAGAATTCTAAACAGGGGCCAAGTCACCTTGGAGTAGGTAAATACTCGGTGACGGTGGTCTATCCACCTTGGAGTAGGTAAATACTCGGTGGCGGAGTTGGAACGGCGTGGGAAAGGTCTCGGTCACATGATTGGTTAAGAATCATGTTAGGATATCGGGTTGAGTCCGGGAGAGGGACAAGTGTGTGAACTTCCTTACATTATCTATTGTGAAGCATGCGATATTTTTGACACATTCTTATATATGCGTTGTTTGTGATTTGGACATGACATATGTTGGATGTTTGCTTTTGAGCATGTTATATGGTTTAAATGCATCTTTATTGCATTTGAGATGTGCTACTTGATGAGTAGGAGATGTGGTAGTTGATTTACATTGTTTATGTAAATGTGTTGACATGTATGTTCTATATACATATTGGTGTTGTATGTTTACTGCTTTCAAGCATGTTGAAAATGATTTCTAAAATCATGTATAGTGGATTTGTATGTTCATATGTGCTAGAGTAGCCATATACATCATTGGTTCATGCATGCTAGGTGGGGCATGGTCTTAAATATTGTGATATATTTAAGTGCATGTATATTTTTGAGAATATGTGAGGATCGACCTGCTGCAGCGGTGATAGTATGGTTTGGTATACCTTGTTGGGCCTTTGAGCTCACCCCCTCCCAGGTTTTGCAGGTATTGCTGGTTTTGGAGTTAGTTAGGGGACTGACAGCATCGGTTGCAGTGGTAGTATCTAGATTCCCTAGAATCTAATGTATATCCAGGATAGTGGATAGATAGATGCTTTACATTTGGATTAAATGTATAAAGCGATTTATGTTGATTCAGTTCCTTTAGTTGTATTTTATTCATGTGATGTATGTATATAATACGGACATTCAAGGACTGAGACATCTATTTTTTATTATATTGTGCATGTTGTAGAAATGCTGGGGGGACACGTGCCCAGAAGTGTCCATTTTCATTTGTTAGATATAAATGCTGGGGGGACACGTGCCCAGAAGTGTCCATATGAATTGTAAAATAGGTATAACATGCCAGGAGCTGATTATTTAGAATGGGTCATGCCCAATTTTCGTGAAAATAATAGGAAATTGAGGTTGCATGATTAGGTGATAGTTGTGTCGTGAGGGTGATCTCACGGGGTTCACACCTCGATTTTCGGGCCTCGAGAATCGGGACGTGACAATTCTCTTTCACAAACACCATCCATTCATAATGGAAACATCATCAAATGAACAAAATGCCACCATGGGCACTACATATATTAAACCGTTGTCTTTTCACACCCAACAAGTTTATAATCCAATATATACATCAAAAGTACTTATTTCCAAAGTATAACTACAACTCAAAAAGTAAGTCACATGCCACAAGCCAGCATGGATAGCCACAAAAATGCACAAATCCAAAAAATAGCAAAGGGCTACTAGAATTCCACTTAGACACTCATGTCCCATCCGTCATCAGTGCTTTATCTATAAAATATTTAGAATAAAGGGGTGAGCACCACTGCGGCTCAATAGAGATACCCCAACCCACCTAAGTGTCGACCCGACATGGCCTACATAGATGCATGTCACAACATTTCACATATCATTCAACATACATCATGTTCACTCACAACAATGCATATATATATATATAGGGATGCATTAAACACATATCATGCTTCATAATTCAAATGAAGACAATAATCATACACTTGTTTCTCTCTCGGACTTAACCCGACATCCCAACATGATTCTTGACCGAATCATGAAACCGAAACACTTTTCCACACCATTCCAACTTCGCCACCGAGTATTTACCTACTCCAAGGTGGATAGACCACTGTCACCGAGTATTTACCTACTCCAAGGTGACTTGGCCCCCTTTCTTTGAATTCTCACCGAGTATTTACCTACTCCAAGGTGAGTAAACCACAATCACCGAGTATTTACCTACTCCAAGGCGATTGGGCAACCTTTTTAGAATCTCCACCGAGTATTTATCTACTCCAAGGTGAGTAAACCACCGTCACCGAGTATTTACCTACTCCAAGGTGACGTAACCACTCCAACGCCCTCACAGAGTATTGACCTACTCCAAGGTGACGTAACCACTCCAACGCCCTCACCGAGTATTGACCTACTCTAGGCAATTCAGCCACACTTCCCCGTTTCCTCACAATGGCCCCAATATATATGCATTTTGAACATATAAACATCAAGCATTTTATTTCATGCCTCACAATGCACATGCTAATTAATAGAACACGTAGCATGCATTTCATCTCCACAACATCACACATATATTTACCTATACATGTAGAACATAGCATACTATCCACATATGCTCACAAAACTTCACATAAGCACATTTTAACCATGCTTCACCAATGCACACATTTTCCATACAAAGATAGCATGCATTTAACTCACTTACAACATATAGCACATATATGTCCAATATAACATATTTTTCACATATATGCACAAAAGCTAGCATATAGGCATACATGCTAACACCTCTCACACATTCACCCCTTATACCATGTATACTATCATATACATAAAAATTGCACAATAGAGACTAAAGAGAGTAGAAAAACACTACATCCCACCCCTCTTACCACTCTAAATCATGCAATACACACCCTTAGCTCTCACCGCTTCACCTGAAACCCTAGAATCGACAAGTAGATGAGAAAGAACACCCCTACCTCGAAAATGAAGGCCTTCCAAGCACTTTTCAAAATCCCAACAATGTCAACCTTGCCAAACTGCAACTTTGATCGGTTCAAAGGGAAGCCCTAGCCGTCCCCTACGTATCTCCCTTCTTCGGTGGAACTTGAATCACACCCGAAGACTTTCAAAACCTAGAGAGAAGGAAGAGAGAAGAAGTGGGAAAAATATAGAGAGAGAAATAGCCATGAGATATAAAATATCTCTACAGATTTGACCATTTAAGGTCCCTAGGTCGCAAAAAGACCAAAATACCCCCGGACCACTTAATGCACCTTTCCGGACTCAGTTTTCAATTTTGAAAACTCCTATGGTCTCGAAATCACTTTCTTAACTCTCTAAACATTTCATCTAATCCATTCTCAAAAATAAATATTTTCAAGAATTTTCTAAATTCCCGAGTCCCGGTTTGACCAAAAAGTCAAACTTCTCCAAATCTCCCAAAAACTTTTCAAAATCTCAAAAACACTTCCCAAACATGTTTTCCACACTCAAAACATGTTAAACACCATTCAAAATGCATTTATGGCAATTATAATGAGAAAAATGCAAAATTGACCAAAATTGGTCACGGTCTCTACAAATTAGGTCTGGGATATTTCATATTTACAGATCTCCTTCTCTCTCTACCTCTTCCACTTCATCTCTCTCCCTTCTCTCTAGATTTTAGGTCACTTGAGGTGTGATTTGTAAGATCCCGAAGAAGGAAAGTGTGTAGGGGACACCAAAAGCTCCGGTTTGAACCAAACAAAGTCCTCATTTCATGAAGTTGAGAAAGTTAGGATTTCACAAATTTGGATTCAAAGCTTAAGATTCGAGGTAGGGGTGCTAGACTCATCTTTACTTTGATTCTTTAGGTCACATATTTGTGACATGAAAGATAGGTTGAGATTTCTTGAGTTTAGGGTTTTGTGTATATGTATGTATGTGTGTGTATACATATATATATATATATATATATATATATATAAATGTGATTTATGCATATATGTATATCTAACTTACTAGTTAAGGCTCATATGTGTTGCATATGTGATATTGAGACTATGTATGCTAATTGTTGAAATTGTGATAAAAATGCATAAATCTGAGTTTTTATATAGAATGATGCATAAAAGATATGATCTTCTTGAAAATTGTATAAATATAATGATTTTCATGAGGTGAGTGATATAACATTGTGACATGTTTGATTTGAGGAAGAAATGCATTGATTTGATAAAGTGCAATTCATTGTGTGGGATATGTGCATTATGTGGTAATATGCACTATGTGATGAGTTTTGGGACAGGAGTGTAAGAATTAAGATAAAGGCATGAATCCCTAGGGTGAAAGACCCAAAACTTGGCCAAGCGGGTGTCGCATCCATCGGAATAGTGAATCGAGAAGCGTAAACAGAGTTTGGGTGCCAATTGGACCCTTACTATCATTTTGATTTGAGCGCCCTTTGAATTGATTTTCGAACTTATGTGGTATGAGTTTTACATTGAATTGTGACTTACTCAATTTTCTACATATATGTATACATTGGAATGTGAAGCATCACGTATGATTTATAAAATGTGATTGTTTATGGGTAAAAAGTATAGATATTTGTCCTATATATTGTAATGATTTCATATGCATCCATACATGGCCACCTGAGTTAGAGTAGAGTTGGGTGGATCATTCCTACTGAGTAAGAGAGGATAATTCATTTTTGGATTTTTGACCTTTTTTAGAAGTAAATAGATGCCCATGCCGGTTTGTGGCATGTGGACTATGTTAATGATGTTATATTTACATTTGATTTATGTTGATACACTCTAGTTTCAAATGTAATGATCATATATGGATCATATGTGATTTGTGGATTTTGAATGGAAGAAGGTTAATTTTGAGTCCATTATGTATAAACTCTTGGTTATGATTGTTGGAAATGTAGATTCATGCTTAGAATGATTCATGGTGAGGTTTTTATCATTTTCACATGTTGGATAATGTATAGATGTTTATACATAGACTTGAGGGCATTAGGATGTGATTTGGATGGGGTTTGGATGCTATATAAGAGGCTTCATAGCTGGTGGGGAAGTTTCAGACGTCTGAAACTATGACCCCAAGCGCCTGGAAGTTCCCGAGACTTCAACAAATTATTTAGGCATAAAACCATACATCTGAAAATAGTTTTAGATGCCTAAAACTTGAGTTTCAGACATCTTAAAAATGTTTCAGATGCCTTAAACTCCTTTTGTTCTACCACTCAATGTAACAACTTCGACGGGGCATAACTTCTTCGTTTGAACTCTGATTGAGGTAATTCTTTCTTTGAAATTAAGTATTTTTTAATTATCTATCCAATAGAATAGGTTTTAGATTCATATTTCATTCACATAAGGTTGTATATTCAAAAAGCTGCATGCCACCTCTAGTTGGTTACGCAAGCGTGGCATGGTTTAGGCCCGTAGCAGTAAGTTGAGGTTGAGATATGTATGTCCATGTGTAAGGACAGATTTAAGCTTCTGCATTTGTATAAAATTGTTGTGAGGTGATGAAGTGATAACACTGTTCACCCTCAGACTCTGGGAGAACCGAAAACTAGGGCGTGACAGTACCAATAGCTTGTAGGGATGTGGTCCTTAGAGAGTTCTATACCTCTAGAATTGTAGTTTATCCCGGTGGTACCAAAATGTATCACAATTTGCGCCGACAGTATTGGTGGAAGGGTATAAAAAAGTATGTCGCATAGTTTGTGGCGAGGTGTCTCACTTGTCAACAAGTGAAGGCTGAACATCAACATCAAAGACCAGGAGATTTATTGCAACCATTACTGGTAGCTATGTGGAAGTGGGAGTACGTCACTATGGACTTTTTGAGGTTTACATCATGATTTTGGCAGAGTTTTCAGGCAGCACTTGATACAGACCTTTATTTGAGTACGGCTTTTCATCATCGAATAAATGGTCAGTCAAAGCGTACTATACAGATTTTAGAGGATATGCTTCAGGTGTGTACGCTTGATTTTCGTGGTAGTTGGGAGGATCACCTTCCATTGGTGGAGTTTGCATACAATAATAGCTATCAAGCTAGTATTGAGATGGCTCTATTTGAGACACTTAATGGTAGACCTTGTTGGTCCATTTGTTGGACAGAGGTCAAGGAGACAGTGGCTTTGGGGTCGGATATAGTCCGAGAGACCACAGAAAAGATAAAGGTGATAAGACAACAGTTGGTTACCACTCAAAGTCGTTAGAAAAGCTATGCCGATAGAAGGCAGTGACCTTTGGCATTTGAGGTGGGAGACCATGTCTTTCTAAAGGTTTCTCCATGAAGGGGTTTGATGAGATTTGAACATAGCGACAAGCTAGCACCATGGTCTATCGGTCCGTTCGAGATATTAGATCGTGTAGGTGAGGTTGCATATCGTTTGGCATTGCCATTGCAAATGTCAAGTGTGCACAATACTTTCCATGTTTCAATGTTGAGAAAGTATGAACCGAATCCTTCACATGTGCTAGATTGGATAGATCTCGAGGTGGAGGAGGACGTGTCATATGAGGAGAGGCTGATTCAGATTTTGGATACTAGAGACCAAGTGCTTCAAGGCAAGACCATTCCTTTAATCAAGGTACTTTGGAGGCAACACAGAGTCTAGGAGGCTACGTGGGAACGGGAACAAGAAGCCCATTCAAAGTAACCCCAGTTGTTTACCACTTGAGGTATGTTTCTAATTTTGAGGACGAAATTCCTTGAAGGTAGGGAGGTTGTAGAGACCGGATTTAATTTTGATCAGTTTTCATTTTATACATAATTTTTTTCATAAATGCATTTTAAATGATGTTTAGCATATTTTAAGTGAGGAAAATATGTTTGGAAACTTGTTTAGAGGTTCTGGGAAGTTTCTGGAGCATTTGGCAAAGAATTAAGAATTTTGGGTCGGCAGGGGCTTGGGAAGCGGGCAGGTGGGCCTCGGAATCTAATTTTTTTTGAAAAATAATTATTTTTGGTTTTAAACCAAATAAAATGTTTAAAGAGTTAAGGAAATGATTTTGGAGCCATAGCCACTTTCAAAATAAAAAAAAACGAAGGTCGGGAGGGTACGTTAAGTGGCCCAGGGCGTTTTAGTCATTTCACAACTTAGATACTATATCTATCAAGTGGTAAGGAGAATATCTATATTTCTCATAGACCAAACACCTGCCCAACTCTCTCTCTTCTCTCCTACTTCATCTCTCTTCTTTCTTTCTTCATTTTAGAGGCTATGGGCTTAGATTTGGAAGTTATCGGTGAAGGACAACTTGTAGTGCATGTCAAAGGCTTCAGTTTGTACCAAACAATTTTGAATTTTGGCAAAGTGGTACTTGGAGGAATTCTTGAAAATAGCTTGAAAAGCCTTCAAATTCAAGGTAGGGGTGTTTCTTCCTTCTTAATCATCGATTCTAGAATTTTGGTGAGTTTAGGAAGGTATTGGTTGAGTTTTGGCATGTGTGGGAGAATGTTAGGGTTATATGTATTGTCCTCTTTACTTCTTTAAGATTTACACATGCTATGTTTTTCATAATGTGATATATGATGAATTGAGTGATTGTACATACAATGTGTATGAAATGAGAACATCTTTAGTTATGTTGTGTTTTGTGTGCATATGTCAATTTTATGCAAGTATTGAAGCATATATGTGACTATATGGGGAATACGTAGATGAAATGCAAGCTAGAATTGAATATAGCAATAATATGCATTGAAGAGCATGAGAAATATATGCTACGTGTTATATATGTGTCATATAAGCATGTATATGTGTATATCAGAATATTGTCCAAGTGTGCCATACATGAAATTCGAAGATGACCAACCATGTAGAATACCATAAATGTATGATCGTCGTAGTTGCCCCATCATACTAATGTCGTTGGAGTTGACCAACACTTTGGTATAGTCAGAGTTGCCCCACACCACATGACCGTCGGAGTTGACCAATTATGTTTATGTATCGGATTATGACCAAAGAATATGTATATATATATATATATATATCTTGTTGCTTATGTATTTAAACTGTTAAGCATAGTATATGGATTTAATACATTTATTCTTTAATTGCATTGTGTTGGTTGAACATGAGATTGTTGAATGTGCCATATAGTGTAGCAACATACATATCATGTAGGTCGGTGTCGGGTCGATGCCTAGGTGAATTGGGGCATTCCTACTGAGCTCGTTGATTTGCTCACCCCTCTCCCCCCAAACCTTTTACAGATAAGTCACCAATGACAAATGGAACATGAATGTCTAAGTGGAGTTCCTTGTGGCACTTTGGATTTATTTTTGAATTTTGTGTATGTGGCTATCCATGCCGGCTTGTGGCAAGTTAATTTTGTTGTAATTGTAGTCCTAGTTAAATTGCTAGTATTTTTAGACCGTATATGTGTAATTCATATGATGACTATGAACTTGGAAGACTATATCAGTGAAATGTATGATTTGGATCAATTGTATGGGATTTATGATGCTTTAGCATTTCAATTATGTTGTGATGCTATGAGAATAATTCTAGGGGGTTAGAATGAGAATTTGGACATGATTTTGCCTAAGTGTGATGTCACAGGATTTCTGTCGAAGGAAATTTCGATTGATCGAAAACTCCATTTCGATTAATTAAATTAATCAAACTTTGATTAATCGAAATGCTTCGATTAAGCGAACTTCAATCAAAAAATGTTCGATAGAAGTAGGTTAAATTCTAGCAGGATTTTGATAGACCACCAATTAATCAAAACCTTCGATTAATCGAAAGTCCAAGTTCAATTGTGCAAAATACCCATTTCGATTAATCGAAGGGCATATTTCGATAAGTCGAAACTTATTGTCAACATCTATGTTGGATGTGTATGTGTGATTACGTGTGGGCCCATTGAGATTAGTTGATGTTGAATTGTGTATATACATGCATAATTGTGTGATTAAACTTCTGTAGTAATGGGAAAGGTTAAGTTAATCCAATAAGGCTAAATGGACGGGTTCACCCTCAGACTCCGGACGTTGGAGATTAAGGTGTGACAACGTTGTATCCGAATGAGATACCATAGTGAGATTATCGATATTAGGTGATGACGTATGATTGGATCACCATCGATTTTTGGGATTCAAAAATCGGGGCGTGACGGGCTCACTTGGACAAAACTTCGATACATATATGCTCATTTGGAAACATATCACACATAACATATTTCTCATGCTCTCCTATATGCATTTATGTTTTATATCAAATCTAGCATGTGTTGTCACGCCCCAAAATTCCCCAATTCTAAGAAAGAAGGAAGAAGGAGTTGTAGAGAGAAAAAACCTTCCTTGGTCTGCTGCTATAGTGTGAGAGAATGAGAGCTGAAATGTTCTCTCCTCGATTTATAACCTTAGCCTTGCCCATTTACCATCAGTCACTTACCGTACATTTTCGATCTCCGTTTTCAATTTTAAAAACTCCTACGGACTCGAAATTGATTTCATTACTCTTCAAATATTTTAATTAGTCTAATCTCAAAAATTAGTATTTTCTAGAAATTCTGGATTTCCCGGGCCCACCCGACTCGCATCCTGAAGCCCACCAATTGAAAAATCTCAAACTTTACCAAACGCTTCCAAAACTTTCCCGAACCCTCATACAAGTACCCAAACATGTATTTCACATTTAAAACATGCATATACTCATTTAAATTGCTTATATGACAATAAATGGAATTAAAAATGAAATCGGCCAAAAATGGTCATGGCCTTTACATGCATCATATTCTCATATACCACATATATACACGTATATGCTCACATTCATACATTTACCTCATAGATGTATACAAAGTCACATATATCAATCATATGCTCACAATTCTATACAAATAATGTGTTTAAGTTCACAACCATCATATATCACAGTATAAACAACTTTAGCATAAATTAAATCATAATGAAAGAGGAGAAAACATCATATACCACCATATCACCTTATTCTCTCAAACTCACCAATACCCTATAAATCGATGACTAAGAGAGAAGAAACACCCTTACCTCAAGATTCAAGCTTCTTCTAGCAAAACCCTAGAATTCATCGAGTTTCAACTTTTTCAAACTCAGACTTTGTTTAGTCCAAACGTAGCCCTTGCCGCGTAGAACAAGTTGTCCTTAACCTACACCTTTCAAATCCAAGCTCTAAGGCTTCCAAATCAAAGAAAAAGGAAGAAGAGATGAAAAGGGAGAGAGAGAAGTGTTTGGCCGGTTATCTTTAGCTTTCCAAATGGTTGGGATCTTAGCCATACAGATATTTATAACATCTTGGGGCGCGAAATGACTAAAATTTCTCGGGCCACTTAACGTACCCTCCCGACCTCCGTTTTCGATTTTGAAAGTGGCTACGGTTTCGAAATCATTTTCTAAAGTTTTTAAACATTACACTTGGTTTAAAACCAAAAATAAATTTTTTTGAAAAATATCCAATTTTTGGGGTCCACTGGACCTATGTCCTGAGCCCCACCAACCCGAAAAACTTAAAATGAACCAAATGACTCAAAGACATCCCTGAACCTCTAAATAAGTTCTCAAACATGCATTTCAAGTTTATAATGCATGTAACAACATTTCACATCATTTATATGATAATAAATGAAAATAAAAGAAAACTGGTCAGAATTGGATCCAGTCTTTGCAGCCACTACCATTGCCTTCCACCACTACCACCATTGCCACCACCACCGCCTTCCACCAATACCACTATTTATTTAAAAAAATATTATTTTTTAGTTTAATTAATTTATTAATGAGAGATATATTTTAGATAATTCAATTTGAACTTCATTCTATTATTACATATTTTTATTTTTGTAACCAAACAGTAGAACGAGAACAATGGTTCCATTCCTAACTACCAAACATCACTCAAGGGATTATGAAATTATTTTATGGGACCCAGCATAACAATGAGCGACGAAGTAGAATTGGGTCTCCGCCTAAGTAATGTTGGTGTTGACTTCGTCGCCGAAGTAAACTCTCTCTCTCACATAATATTTTTCTCTGCTCATATGGGATTTCAAAGAGTTTGGAGAAACTACACAGGTAATGCTTCATTGAGAAACCCCGATTGTCTCTTTGTCTCTGACCAAAATCCATTTCATATCTTAATTTGATTTTAGTTATCAATTTCAATTGATGAACTTCACTGGGTTTCGTTTCAAAATCTGTGATCTTGCAGTCAACTTTCTGCAATTAATTTTCTTTGTTTGTTTTTTTTTGCTTATATTTATCACAGGCTAGAGACATTTGGACACAGATGAAATCGAAACCCTCCTAGTTTGGTGTTTTTTTTTTTTGTTTTTTTATGCGGGATTGTATTCTACAACCCTAGACAGACATGAGGGACTTCATTCTGGACTTTGAGTACCTAGCTGAAGAATTATTTTGGTATTTGTTGGATGGTGTCGATTTTATTATGGAAGCCTTCGATTTTGTTGTTCAAAAATTGCTTGCACTTTGTTTGGTGTTGGTCTCCTTAGTTAACGGATTTATTTGCTTCTTCTTTTGCCAAATCCTAATCGTGTAGATTTTCAGCGAATTTCTAGTGATTGCTCCTGCGGATTTCTGGGGTTAATTAGTTTTTCTATTTGTCAAAATTAGTCTGGTATAAAGTGTCAGTGGTGATCTTTGTAACTTGGTTTTGCAGCAAGATCAGTTGCAAATTTAAAAGTGAAACTAGTTTTTATCGTTATATTAATGGGTTCGATTCATAACACGGTTCATTACTGCTGTGTATCAAAGGGTACTCGGATCTTGTATGCGTATAATGGCGGAGGCCATGACATTGAGAACTTGGCTGCATTATGCTTGGAAAGGGCCCCTCCATATCACACTTGGTATTTTCACACAATGGGTAAAAAAACTTTTGGGTTCTTGATGGAGGATGGGTATGTCTACTTTGTGATCATGGATGAGGGTCTTGGAAACTCGGGAGTTCTTCAGTTTCTAGAAAATGTGAGAAGCGAATTCAAGAAGGTGGCTAGAAAGGGTTCAAGCAGGAGTATCTCGAATCTGAATTCACTCTGCATAGAAGAACAATTAGTGCCAGTTATCCGTCACTTGATTACCACCTTGGAGCGAGTTTCCAATCCTAGTAACGAGTGGCAAGGAAAGAGTCCCTCACCACATCACATGGGTCTCTCCCCTTCAACAAGTAATAACGCTAATGAGCAAATTGAAGTTGCCACTTCCACAAAAATCCCTTTGTTAGGAAAGTCTAGCAAGCAAGAGAAGAGGAAGATGAAGGATCATGTGATTGCGATTAGAGACATTGAGTTGGAGGAGCACCGGAAGTCTACGGATAGAGGAGTCAAGGGCCATTCGGGAACTTTAGATTCTGATAACCAAGGTGCTGTGGTTTCTTCAGCCTCGTTACAGAAGGATATGGGTTCTATGAGGATGAGGTCAGGTACTCAAAGCATTCGAAAGAAGTGGTGTCGCCTAGTTCGGATTGTTCTTGCCATTGATGCTGCTGTATGTTTGGTTCTCTTTGTGATTTGGTTAGGGATTTGTGGTGGTACCACATGCCTCCATTGAAGCTTTGGTCTTTCTTATGCCTGACTTCAAACTTGGTGATGGTTTTGAATGGCAGCAAGAATATTGCATTTCATGATTTCAACAGTTGCAAATCAAGATTGTTCAAAGAAATAGATCTCTGCATCTGAATGGATCAATTCATTGGGCTTACATATCGAGTTGAAGGTATGAGCTTCAATCTACAGTCTCTGGATATTAGAATCTTCTATGTACAGTTGCCATATATTTATGCATTGTATATCAACACATAAGAATTCCACAAGACAGATCTTTATATGAGAGTGTTATTTGCCACTTTTTGTAGTTAGTTTATTTCTTGCTGCAGTTACTCTATGAGATATTTGTTTTATCCTACTGGATCTTTGCATTCTGTGAGTCTACAGTACCTGAATTCATCCATAAATTCACTGGTTTTTCTACCTTTTTGTTGCTGTTATGGTGTGCCAATGTCTCCATCACTTCATTCGGACTGGTGTCAATTGCAAGATTGTTCAGTCTGAATCCTTGTTCTGTATCTGTTTCCTGTTTCTTTTTTTCTTTTCTTTTCTTGCAAGCTATGAACATGATTGTGTGGATGTGGGTGTTTGGTGGTGGGTGTGGCGGTTGTAAATCATATTTATTCAATCAAAATCTTGTAGTAGAATCAAAAGAGGGAAGAATATAGCCCTAGATGGTTAAAGAGTTTGGAGAAATCAAAATTATGAGATGAAAATTCAAGAAGAATGCTTACACATTTTATGAAGATTTGTGAAAGATAATTTTACATGAAATTAGAGTTGGTGAATGCCTCTTTCTTTGTTTCTTAAATTATGAACTATTTGATTGGCAAGATGAGTTTCTTCATAAAATTATTACATCTAAACCTTTTCAACATTTTGTCTCAGTAGAACTTTGAGTCTTACAAGTTTCCATGTAGATATTTTTTGACAAGTACATAGAGTGGGAGCATCATGGAGTAATATAATTACATTTCAGATAAATGGATGTATGGTCATATTTCTTGTGTTTTGTCAAATTGGGTAAGTTTTCTAAGGTTGAGTGAAACATGGGGGTGATGGATATTGGTGTTGTGATATAGTCATTATTAAGGAGAAATTGAGTGAAATGTGAATGCCGTTCTTCAAGAGCAGTTATGATCAACATGTATTTGGAAGCTTGAAGGGATCAATTTAGAATGACTGAAAGGCCGTCCATTTTTCTGATCGCACAAAATGGTAGAAAGCCACAGCTTTATGACTTGTTTGAAATGAAAATGCCAAGACAATGTTTGCCAAGATATTTGTTGATACCTAGTAAGAATTTGCTAATGTTGGTTTTAGTATATCATACTTCCATTTGGTTATTATGTCTTAAATCTCCTCTGGGTTGCACCAGGATAATTGTGCTTTTGGTTGGAACTCCTTTATTACACCTCTTGTTTGTATATTCTTCCTAGCAGTTTATTGTACTTGTTAATTGAATTCCATGAGAGTGTTCATGGTGTGCACAATATGCTACTAGAGTCGTGATGCAAATAATTGATTTGATTCTTTGGAAAGTGTATAGTAAGGGAGATAATATTGGGTTCGCCCGGCGCAAATGCACCGAGTGCATCTTGACCATTCGTGTGATGTACTTGTGGTGGGACTCACCGTGCGTTACACACACGGACGGCTTGGATACGCCTAGTGCACGATGCGTGCAACTAATATTTACTCTTAGTAAGGATTGATGTAGTCAGCGGTGTCTTGAAAAATGTCTGTTCAAAAGTTTTTGAGTAATAATTATTGAATGGGAATTTGAATGTCGTGAAAATAGTAAAAGCTGATATTAATGGTGGTCAGTCTTCATGAGCCATTAATAGTTGTCTTTTAAAAGGGTCAAATCTGATATTAATAGTGGTCAGTCTAGTAAAAGCTGATATTAATATTGGTCAGTCTTTGTCAGTGCCATTAATAGTTGTATGATTAAAGGGTCAAATCTCTTAATAATTTTGAAATATTTTCAGATTATAAACTTTTCTTTAGGCTTTTTCAAATTCTCTATTGCAAATCTTGGCTCAAACGGCTTTCAGATTATAAAATTTTCTTTAGGCTTTCCCAAATTCTCTTTTGAAAATCCAGGCTCTAACGGTGATTGGATTAACCCTAGTCTATTACTGTGTAAGAATACTTCTTCTGTTCATCTCTGTTTGCTTGAAGTGGTTATAAATTTTGTATCAGTGTACTTTTAGGGCATGTGTTCAGGCCTCTTTCAGTGTCTCCTATTGCACTAGGTGCTCAATGCAGCATTAATGGGGTTGTTTGTGTTTTGTTCTCATAAAAGATGTTTTACATAATTATTTTTTGAGAAAATATGCTAAAAATCTGAACACATTCGTGTAATGTTTGTGTATGTATAGTTCAGTTTTTGTTTTAAGGGAAAAATGCAGAAAACACCCTTAAACTATCAAAAAAAAAATTTATTTTATTTTTTTTTTCATTTTTTTTTTATTTACAGATTACTCTCCTGAATTATCTTTTTTTTTTCTGGGAAAAAAAAAAAAAAAACCCTCAAAAATTGCACTTCCTTCTATTTCTTGCTAAAAGAGAATGATTCTTATAACAATTTAATAAAAGATAAATTATCCTCACCTCTCATGTAAATAGGTTAAATGACAAGAATCAATCATTTGTTTTAAAAAATAACAGTGTACTCCAAGTACGAATTACGGTGATGTCACGATTTTTAGCACCTGAAAAATTTTAAAATGCCCTTAACGTTTGAAATGACTGAAATAGTCCCTTTAACATAATTTTTGTGGAGAATGTTGCCCTTTCCTCACTCTATAAAATATAGACTTTTTTAGGTTGAATATGGGCTGGGTCAGATTTTTAAAGGAATTAGGTTGTCCATTTATTGCCCTTGACGTTTGAAATGACTGAAATAGTCCCTTTAACATAATTTTTGTGGACAATGTTGCCCTTTCCTCACTCTATAAAATATAGACTTTTTTAGGTTGAATATGGGCTGGGTCAGATTTTTAAAGGAATTAGGTTGTCCAATTATAGGTTAAATGGATTTGGGTTAAAATGGGTCGGGTGGTTTGACTGTGGGTTTAAAACAATCCCACACCTTTTCCAAATCGATGGTTAGAGAAGACTCTCTCACAGTTAGACACGACGGACGACAAGAGGACGGCGGCTGCGAGAGCTGTGACGAAGATTGAGCACTGGTCGGCGATGACAAAGGATCAAAGAGATGATGTTTATGGAGGCTGCGAGATTGATCGGCGACAACAATGGATTCTTGATGGCGACTTGATTCAATGGTGGCTGTTCGGTGGTGAAATAAAGGGGTTGTGGGATTCGGTTTTGGGGTCTAGCGACGAATAGCAACCAAGGAAGTGATGGCAAACAACGATGAAGCCAATCTGAACACGGTGAAATCGAATTTTCTTTCACGTCCTCGACTCCGATACCAATCTCGAAACAAAAAAAAGTTCGATCCACTTTATTTCAGTTGAAGTTCAACGTCTATTACTTCGATCCGAAGATCTTATGGAGCTTGATTTCGACTTATGTGAGGCAAGTGCTCGAACAACCTCTCAATTACGCGAGGAATTACTTGGTCGATCTTCTCGAGCCTTGTGTTTGCAGAGTGATATACTTGGACTCCGATCTTGTAGTTGTCGATGATATCTCAAACGTTGGGGAACAAAACCATCAGAGCACCGGAATACTGCCATGCGAACTTCACGAAGTACTTCACGGCGAGGTTCTGGTCAGACGAGCGATTTTTAGTGCATTGACATGCTTCGTCTCTTTCTCTCTCAAACCTTCGGTGCTTCCTCTCTCTCTCTCTCTCTCAAACCTTGAGTGCTTTGTCTCTTTTATTCAAGAACAAAGTGTATCAGAAACCCTACATGGGTATAGTTGTCATTTCAAAATTTGAATATCCGATAACACTTACCAGAGAGAGAGAGAGCGCAATGTTATTTTTAAAAAGATAAAAAAAATTCATATTATTTAGCTTATTTACACAAGGGTTTGGTTTGTAAAATACAGAAATCTTTGAAGTATCACTTTGTGGTAGGGTATCCCTCCTTGTATATGAAATCTTTGAAGTATTAATTTGACAAAAAATAAATAAATAATTCCTTAAAGTATCACTTTTTGGCAGATTATGCCCATGAAACATCACTCGGGTTACTAAGGGTGCATTTACTAACAAAAATGTTTTTTATTTTTGTGCTCGAAAGAAAACAAAAATATATTTTTATTTTTTTTGAGTGGGAACAAAAAAACAGAAATAATGTTTATTAAAATTTGTTGTTTTTACATTTTTGAGAACAAAAAATAAAAAAACAGTGTTTAATAATACATTTGTTACCAAAATTATTTTTAATTTTCTTTTTTATTTTTAATTCATCTATTAAATATTAACTTTCAATCACATTAAAAGATACAATTTACAACTAGTCAACTTGAAAATTTTCAAATAAAAATTAAAATAATTACTCAACTTAACTATCAATCACCTTTATCTGAAACACATCTCTTGGAACTTTCATTGATCAAACCATCTAGTTGTTAGCTTGTGAATTTTCTTTTAAAATTCAACTAAAAACTAATACTATAACAAACACTATTCAAATCACAAATTCTAACAATACAATTAAAGGATGCTTTACAACTTAAAAAAAGCGACTCTAGAAAGAACGTAATTAGTCTCTTCCATTAAGATGCTCTTGGATATTAACAGAAATTTTTTGGTACATGATATTAATAGAAATTAACCGATTTTCACATAGAGTACCATATTTATACGAAGCCATGAAAGTACAACTTTCAGTAGTCAAGAATATGATACACATACCCGTCTCACATACACCGGATCCATATACATGAAATAGGACCTGTAAATGCAGTCATTTGAGCTGACAAAAATATCAATTTCATATACATACTGCATAATAGTTCTCCTTGGCGTGGGCTCAATACAGATGTTTAGCTAATATAATCTAAAATGAAGAATTGCACAATAATTAGAATTAAAATGTTTAAAATAATTACGAATAAAATTTAATATAGTAAAGAACTTACTGTATCATCATGATTGTAACCACTGGTTTGATTTATTAGAACCGTAGTGAAGCATCCAACAAATTTGTTAATTTTTCCTTGAAAACTGGACCAACGATTTGACAAACCGCATGCGTTTTGGACAGTTGGAGCATCAAGTTGTTCTTGAAATTCAACAGGAATATTTGTTGGTCTACACCGGTTACCGCATCAGAGCTAACGGCCAACCATGCATAGCACAAAGCCTCATCTTCAACGGTGGACCAATTAGGATTTCGGGCAACCGATTGCTTTCGGAAAGGTATGAGAAAATATTATGTACTTTGTTCCATTTTGTCTCTTGTGACGTGATTTTTTTCTAGTGTTGTTTTAATGCCAAACCTCTTCTATGTTTGGTTGAAAAATCGTATACAAATCCAATCAAAATATTGGGTTCGATCAAAATTTGCCAAAATTCGTTGTTTCTAATTCAAATAGATTTAAATTGTTCTACTCGATTTCTAAGACATTTAAAATTACATTCAGAGTCAGTCGGCTTGTATAGTCTTTAAAGATTTCCAAGACAGTCAATCGGCTTGTATAGTCTCTGCGTGCTATGGTGCAATTGGTCAATATTTGTGCCTCTTAACGTGATTTATCAAATATAATGAAAAGATGATTCTGAATTTCCAACTTGATAAAAAGAAAAACCGAACCAAAAAAGATAACTTGTTCAGAACAAAATCAGACGTTATTAATCTAACATATATATACACACACAGTGCACTAATAATATTAAAACAGCCAATTTTTTTATACTTCTTTCCCGTGAAGGAAGGAGAAGCTGAGGGAGGTATTTACAACATCCAGCATAACAGGGATGGTGCATATATCAAGGGTGCCTTGGCGGCAACACCTCATACATGTCCAACATTCCTTGACATTTTAAAACATAAGAAACAGCATAACAACAGTTGTATGGAGATAGTGATTGAACATACATGTTCAACCGAAACTACTAAAATCATCCCATCAGGAGAGAAGAAAAAAGATCCAAAAAAAGATCCCATAGTATCTCCAAACTCATGAGAACAAACAAGTATACAAAATCTTCACACTTGATCAATCTATCAACAACATGTTATATTATTCACATTTCTGTACGCAACTGGCAAAAATCTACTGTACTGGATTCAACATACACAAAATCTCCACACTAGATCAATCTATCAACAGTTATTCACATACTGGATTCAACATACACAAAATCTCCACACTAGATCAATCTATCAACAGTTATTCACATTTCTGTACGTAACGGGCAAAAATCTCCTGTACTGGATTCAGCTATGAACAATAACCTGCAACAAAGGAACACAAAAAAATCAAAATCTTCCACATACAGTAATATCAGCCAAAGAAATCAAGTCCTGGAAAACATTACACAGTTTAAATGCAAACTCATAAGCTATTGCTATTCTAATTATAAGATTAGCCATTAACCAAGAATTCAACATAATTTCTGTAAGAACAAAGCGATGCGACACAAGATTCTTCACAACCATTTTCATTGAATGAGATGCCACTCTATTTGTTGGTCTATGTCCTAGTGTGTGTTTGCCTTTCTTAATGTCAAAAATGTGGTCATAGATCTAATAGTTTCATTTCAGCATTTCTTAGAGACATTTTGATGAATGTAAAATAAAAATAAAATAGAGATGCAATCAAAAACTCAAAAACTCTGCTCTAAATACAAGGTATGAGTTCTACAAGTGATATCTTAGCCTGCCTTAGAAGTAGAAAAATGAAGTGCGTCTTTGAGGGAGAGAGGGGATCCTTTCTGGATGTGGCAAGGCTTCCTAGTCTCTCCATCTTTGGCGAAGTGGAAGGCATGGCAACGATGGGAGGTCATGTGTTTCGAGTGGTTGACACGAACACCGAGAGGAGGAGAGCGATGCTTCACACTTGTTTGGTTGGGAGATTTGACAGAGAGGTGTGAAGCTTAGAAAGGATTGAAGAATGGGCCAGAGTTGGTCCCAAGGCATGAATCATTGGTAGGGAGAGATGTCAGCTGGGCTTATCACGGAGGACGAGTGGTGGCGACGACATAATCAGGCCATCGGAAAAGCAAACAGAAAGCTTGTGGCGCAGAAGAGGGTAGTGTGAGAGGACAAGGCCAACTCATGCACGTGAGGCGAGTGGAGGATGGTATGTACAGCAAACGTGTCAACGCAGCACCGAACGATCAAGTTGGATGCAAGATAGCTCAGAGGGCACGTGACAGCCATTCTGATGGTTTGGGATTCAAACAAACATGTGAGACAAGTTCAAATTTTTACGAGAAGACATTGATACGTATGCGGAGGCGCTTGCTTGCAAGAATCTAAGTTGGCAAATGTGACAGACGGGTTGATGAGGAGCCTTTGGAGAGGTAAATTTATTGAGTGGGAGGCTCTTGAAGCGGTGGGGACTTCGGGGGTATTGTGGTTTTTTGGGACAAGAGATGCGTCTGAATAGATGGAAAAGGGAATATAGAAGCTCAGCCAATGAGGATCAGTGATGAAGAGGGGCATAGCATTGCAATACTTAGCCAAAGAAAACCAAAACATGATAAAAAAATGTATTTAGGCATATAAAGATCTTGACAAAATGATAAAACCACAAAAAACTATTAAAGTATAAACAAATGTCATGACAACTGTATACCTTACAAGCAGATAGACAAATTCAGACCCTTCCTACAAGAGCGAATGCGGTCCTTCAGTCAACCAGTCAGCATAATTCTGGCAACATCCCTACAAAAAAAGTGAAATTTTATTAATCCATATGTTTGAAAAGTTAAAAATAAACACCATTCCACAATATTGTATGTTTTTAGGTGTATTGGTGGCCAACTGCCCAAGAAAGGTTCTTGAAAAGACGTTCAGATAAGCCTAGGAAGCCCGCTCGTAGATGGTATTTGGAAGACCCAAATGGCTGATGTTCCGCCATGTGCCTGTGCTCAAAGTGAAAATGTCAACCTCCAGAGGAGCTTGAAAATCATTGGGTTCTTCAAGATACACAATCCTGACAACCTTGTAGTCATCAGTCAAGGAATCGAACCTAAACCCAATGCTATGCTTAAAAGCACCGTGTGATCGAAACTTGGCCCAAAATGGCGAAAGGATCATCGTCTTCCAAATCAATGGATTTCATAGATAAAGCTCCTCCCCGTAACTGTGAAAATCCTAAGAAAGGCACACTAGCCCGTTGCAACTACAAATTATCCTCAAACAAGGATTTCTGTAACACTTCAGTGGAAGTTCCAGTTCTGCATAATCACAGAACATTCCATTTTTGCAACATAGTAGTGAGTAATGCACTTCCTTGGCTTCAATACCAAAATGGCTTCGAACTAGTAGGTGGTTGTTCTTGTTCGCAAGGGATGCTCAATTGACATGTGTGGTAATGAAACTAAGGTTTGTGAGCAAAGAGTACCATGATTTGCAAACACAAGTGCACTCAGTAGTCTATTGAGAACGTCGATCAACACATCAGGAGGTAAGAAATCTGACATTAGAAACAGAGATGGATGAACAAACAAAACCCTAACTTGTTAAATTAAAAAGAGCAAGCAATGTATTTTCCCCTCTCTCTTTTAAAAAACCCTAGCAAGGTTTTAAGCCGTGTTTGGTTGTTTGAGAAATATTTGGGCAAATCCTTTAAGCCATGTTTGAATGAAACAGAGTCTATAGAAAAATGATTAACAAAACGAGAGCTAGTTCTGTTCTATTTGGGTTCTTTAGGTATCTCGTCAAAGGCATAAATATATATATATATGTATGCAAGGAATAATGTTTAAAACTAGACCTGTCAATGGGGGTCAGATTTTGATCCAAATTCGATCTAAATCCAAGCTGATAATTGGGATATGGATTGGAACATTCAATCCAATAACCTGTTAGCGATCCGAATCCGATAATACGTTAACTAAACAAACTTTATGTGTATTAGAGTCAATCTGGTCCGATAATAACCCGATCTAATATAATATAATTGTTAGCAACCATCTACTCTAAAAGTTAAAGCTATTAGAGAGGGTGTAACTTTAATATATAAATCACTCAACACTCCCCATCACATGTGGCCTTCTTTTGATCCAACACGTGTTTCAAATTTAATTATCAGGGTGACAGTAGGTTTCAACTCGAAACATTTGGCTCTGATATCATGTTACAACCATCGACTTTAACATCTTAAGCTATTAGAGAGGGTGAAACTTTAATATATAAATCCTTCAACAATAATATATAATATACGATAAATATATTATCTAATGTTATAATATATTTACATATTATTAAAATATTTTTATCCTTACTTTCTTGTTTCCTCTCTATTTTGTTTCTCTTTATTTTATTTTTCTTTAATAAAAAGTAAAATACCTACCCTTAAAGTGTCTAATTAGATATCTAAGTTACAAAACCATATTTTGTGTTACTCACTGTGAAAGTTAGTTAGACGTTTATATAATCCGAACCCGATCTAAATCCAAGTAATTGAGAAAACAATCAAAAGGAACAGAAAAATAGGGTTCTCAAATCATTAGAAATTAGACTTTTAAAAGGAAAATTGTCACAAGGGAGAGAGAGAGAATCAAGAAATTAACCCCTTTGAATCAAAACCTTGATGTTAAAACATTCAAACTCATTTTCCATTTTGATCCAGGTCTAGCTAATGGGGGGTGTTGTCGGCTGCCAGATCGAGCCGCTAACGATTGGTGATTTGATTTGATTTGATTTGATTGTATGAGAATTGGCAAAAGTTTCAATTGGGGCTATCGAGTAATTTAGGATTTTTTAAGTGAAATTGGTTATACATGGAATCCATTGAACTAAAACAAGGTAACGGGAAGAAGGAAATTTACATAGAATCACTTGAACTAAACACCCTTCACCTAAAAGGGCAATAAGTTCACTTTAATGCTAATCTTAACCATCAACCTTTATTGGGATTTTTAGACTTTTTCCCCCGAGTCAATATCTCATCTCTGGTAGAGTAAATTGCAAAAATTCCTTACACTAAAACTTTTGCAACCCACCCTATAACAGTATCAAAAAGTTGCGATCAAGTCGCTATTAGCAGCTATATAAATTTATCAAAATGACCTTAACTTTGCTTAAATAAAAAATGAAACAGAAAATAAAAGATAAAACAAAACTTACTATTTTCCGATCCCACTCGTTCCATTTATCTTCTCCCTTCACAATAAGTGAACCTATATTAAAAGGAAAAAATTTAAACATGCCAGGGAACTTCTAAAAAATTTGGAAACTTGACTTTAAATATTTAAAAGCATTTCATTCACATCCTACCAAAAAGAAAAAAGAAAAAAAAAAAAAAAAAGTACTTGCATTCACAACTTATCCTAGCATCAAATCAGAACAAAAAGCTGAAGAATTTGAAGCTAAAACACTTGACTTGAGTTCATAATGTCTAAATGCTCAAGAAAGAATGCAAAAACTAAATTAAATAATATATCAACAAATATTTAAAAGAAGAAGAAAAAGAGGAGTTAGCAACCTAATGATTGAGGAGGACAGGTCAATTTTTTATATATGTGTAATTGTGGATATCTCTGACCCATGGACCATCAAAGATCAAAAATTTCAGCCTTACAAAGTGAAATATGATTCCATGTATGACTTTAAATGAGCAAAGTTGACTGTCGAGTAGTGGCTTGTTCGACCTTGGCTCAATCATGTAGTGTTAGAGCTCGACTCGACATTTTCTTTATGAGCTTGACCTTGGCTAAACCGAGCTCGCTTACATGCAAATTTATGTATGTGTGTATGAATATCGTATATATGACTGTATATGTGATTCAGACTCTGAATTATTTTTTTAATAACATGAATAAAACATAAAACAACTATGTCAAATAGTTTAAATAAACTGTTTTATCAGGTCCCAAACAGTGGGGGATGGGGGGAATGGAACCCCAAATTACTAGCACATTTTCATAGCAAGCAGCAGAACATAAGGCGTTCAAAGCAAACCTCGCCTTTTTGGAAACATTTTCGTAGTTGGCTTTGCTAATGAGAGAAAATGCAAGTATAAAGACATCAGCTCCACGAAAGCTCCAAGGTCTTAATATGTTGTAATCCTCCTGGGCCTGTTCCATGAACGAAAATAATCACACCCAGCACTAATAGAAGTAAAGAAGCAAACAAATAAATCAAAAAGTGGATGAGTTCTGCCACTGATGCCATACGAGAGAAATAATATGAGTGTAATATTATGAGAGAGAGAGAGGGAGGGGCTAACCTTCAAGTCGTTACAGAAATGTGGGATTATGATTCACATTGCGGCGCCGACGAGAGGGTTCTCCGGCTTGCCCTAGAAGGTTAGAGCAATGTGACTAGCGTTCTGTTTTGCAAGAGGGGAAAATGATGGTTGGCTTATAGTTAAATTTATACTAGTTCATCTTAAAAGAAAAATCCATATCCACTGCACAGATAAATCTAACTCTTCACTAACCATACAAAAAGGACATCACATATGCACAAATAAGCTCAAAACAACAGATCTGTATGTAAACATATATATAATTTACACATAGAAATATACATAGTTATACGAACAAAAACTCTGATCAGAATCAAATAAAGAATACTACAAAAATCTATACAAATTATTGGATATACTTAGACAAATGATCAAAAAACAAACGAAGAAGACCCGCAGGAAGCTCTCTCGCTAGCCGACCTTTTAGGAAGAGATAGAGAGAGAGTTTAGAGCAAGAGAGAGAATGAGATACGAAGGAAAAAAACAATTCGAAATTTCTACTGAAATCGAAAGGCTAGAGAAAGGAGAAAATTAAACCCTAACCCTCGTGTTCGACTTCGGCTTGGTCAGGTTCACGAGCATTTCATGCTCATCTCGGAACTCGTATAGAGATACAGATATTACACACACAAAACACACACATGCACAGATCTATCATACACATATTACACACGCATATGCACAATGCACATATCTGTCTAAAACTAAATTTCCATCAAAAGAAATTTCATGCAAAATTATAAAAAGCAGAAATACCTGGAAAATCACCGATCTAGTCAAAGCCACTGCTCCGATCTCGCCAAAGCCATCGTCACCATCCTCCCATGCCACGAGAGTGAGAGAGCAAACACAAAATACAGATCGGCAGTCGTGAGTTGGGACTTAGGACGTAGAGAGAGGAGTGCGGGCCGTGCGGCTAGGGTTGAGAGTAATTGAGTGGTTAAAAAATATATATGGATGGGCTTCAGAACATGGGCTTAGGTTTGAGCTATGTTAATTCTCTTGGTGTTGGTCTATTTTATTTTTAAAAAGTTTGATAATGCATTTTATTGATTTAATTGGGGTGGTCGAAAGTTTATTAGTTTAAAAGAATATGCTTGTGATTGGGTTGGGCAAATGCATGGCCTACGATTGGGTTGCCAAATGCATCGCCCGGGTTAGGTTGGATTGGACTAAAGTTATAAGTTTAAAAGAAAATAAATGGTCTATGCTTACGAAGTTATTTAATATATATATTTGTGTGTGTGTGTATATATATATATATATATACACATGTTCACGAGTTATAATTGAGCCTATTTAATGAACTTATTGATGATGAACATGTTCACGAATTAACGAGCCGAGTAGAGTGGTATTTGAAGTTGATTTGTTTATTAATCAAACACATATATTTTGTTTGGACTTGATTCCTTTAGTAAATAAACGAACACAAACCGAGCTCAACTCAAGTCGAGTTCGAGCTGCTTGTTGAACGCTGGGCTTATTTGTAGCTCTAGACGCAACTGGTCTTCTCTCTATGACTATCGTGTTAGGCGAAGTTGGTGTTCTAAAATGCAAATGAACTGAATGAGAAAACCTAATATACTAATACATTAAACATATATTAGTGTATGCCCTTGTCTACGGCACTATCATGCACTCGTACCCGTGAGTCACATGATTGATTTTTTAACCACTTTTAACCGTTTGATTGGATTTTTTGTCCTTATTTTACCAAGTTTCTATATAATATAGATATATATACTAGTATATGTCTATGCCTACCATGCACTCGAAATCATGACTGTTAGATAGGATGATTTTAGACCGTAAATAGCAAAGACATTTTGAACAACAGAATTGATTTTTTAACCACTTTTGACCATTAGATTGACTTTTTTGTCCTTATTATACCAAGCTTAAATGTAATATACATACATACATACATACATACATACATACATACATATATATATATATATATATATAGATATGTGTGTGTGAAGGTAGTGAAGGAATACTATAATAAAACTAAGGGTAAATATCTATTTATAAATATAACCAGGTGGGTTTAAGCACAAATCCACCACCACCCCAAATCTGAGTCGAGTTTTAAAATAAAATACCATCTACGTCCCTACTCCAAAGCAAATCCTACGAAGCCCATCCTAATAGAAGCGAGGCGGGGTGAAAACCCATTAGGGGCGAGGGAATTTTCCACCCCTATCCGTGTGTTTCATCATACAGTACTACCAAAAAGATTATTGCATGTTTGGATAAATAAAGGAGTGAGGAAAATAAAGAAAAAAAATTTAGTCAAGAAGGATAGCAGTGGTTTGATTGGATACCAAAGATGATACGGATTTGGAGACAGAGAAACTATGCTTAACGCATCGATCTCGTAGTTGGAGGATGATAATGGAGGCAATGCTCTAACTAAGAGGCATTTTTTTACAAACTGTTCAAAATCATCGTCTGAGCCTTTTTCTAGTCTGAGTGCTAGTTGTCGGTTCGGTTTCTGCTATGGAAAGGATGAGCTCGCAAGCCTGTGATATGATAAAGCAAGGGATCTCGTTATAGCAGATTCTCATCTGAATAGAAAAGAATGAATTAAAAGTTGGGCCAATCTGCCCAATTTCAAAAAGGGAGATCCGCGGAAGATGCTTTCTATGATTCTCGTAGAGTCACAATAGCCAAATTGTCATTACAGAAGCGGTATAGTATGCCAGCCATAAATGGCCCCAAGGTTACCCATTCAAGTTATGGTGTGGAGCTGCCAGTGAGTGGGGAACCTCATGACAGTTTACCAGAACCTAGCACAATTAACACCCCATTCCCCATTTCTTTTATGTCTTGTTGAAAGAAGAAATTCCAATAATCGTCTCGAGAGATTGGGAAAGAGCTTTGCAAACGGGGTTACGGGGGCATTTTTGGGGGGAATCGCTTTCTTCTATATTCGGGATTATGGTATGAAGGTTGTGGAAAGCAATGATTTTCATATAACCGAATGGTGGAGAAAATTGGGTCATTGGTATTTCTATGCTTCTTGTGATTCTTCCTCCATCCTGTGGAAAAAATACTTTGTCTTCCTTTGTCATAGATTTAAATTTATAAATAAAAATCTTAAATTGAACTGCAATTTGAGAATCTATCTCATTGAGGGTAAAGATTAGTCTCAAAGGGAAAAGCTAGGAGTCAGGTTAACCGAAAGCAAAGTTGAAAGCCTCGAGTCAGTTCTGATGGTTTCATCATTCCTTCTGCTTTTGATGTCACATTCGTCTATCAATAATGATTTAAGTGAAGAAAGTTCACTGAAAGAGCTCGTATTAGCTAGAAACTGGGAACAATTTCCTTTTTTAATTCTAATTGTAAACCATTTGAAACTGAAAGACTTTCACGCGCATATAGCGAGAAAAGAAACTCATCTTTGGATCGTTGAATTTTTCGGCCAGAAACAACAAGTTTTGAGAACCCCCTGAATCTCCCAACATCATCTTCCCTAATTTGAGTTCTTCCACCCAAGAGGGATTCTTGTTGACATGTCAAAAGTGGGAATCGTCTCACTTACTTTCTAGTTCCAGTTCTAGAGCTAGTGCCAGTGCCGGTTCAAGTGAAAGTTCTACAGCAAATCTCAAGTGTCAATCGTAGCTTCTTCAAATCTCTTTATTTAAGTCATTTCACTTTTTCTTATGATTATGTGTGTTTTTTTTCTACGCACACTAGTGAAGCGCGCTCACGTAAAACAAACACACGAACTGAATTTAGGTTTTGGTTTTTCAGACGGCCAAAACTCCAGTCAGCACATTTTTTTTAACAATATAGTACTACTTTATTATATATTATAATATTAACATAAGAAACATAATACATGCAAACACAAAAAAGAAAAAGCAATCTACTTAGGATAGATAGGAAGGATATGAGTAGATCTCCACGAAAGAAAGCCCTAAATTAAAAACAAACTACTGTGGGTCGACGGTTTAATCTTATAGAAAGAGCTAATGCTCATTTCTCGGTGGATTGGGGGGGGGGGATTTGCTGCGAAAACTCTAACAATCTGCTCCTGCTGTTCGAGTTGAAGGGCCCTCCTCCTGTCTTCTAGACTGCGAAAACGGTCCAGGATCTCGTTCATGGCTGCAGCCATGACTGCTGGATCGATGGCAGGCAGGTGCTCCCAAAAGGCAGCCAGGGTTTGCTGCCGTTTGGTTTTCTCGGTATTGATGCCTTGAATTTCTTACACAATTTGAGAAAGTCTTTCTACTGTAGCTGGATCCATCTCCCTTTGCTTTGCCAAATAGAGAAAGAGACTTCTATTTATAGGCGTTGGAGACCCTTTCTTTTATTATAATAAAAAAAAGTCCTTCATATTTCGCGGGTATCGCCACGTGGCTTAATCCCAATAACTCCTTAAGGAATATGACATAATAATATAGCGCACATCAGATAAGATAGTACCCCCCTTTTATAATAAGACAGGCCCCCTGCATCCTTTCTTAATAGATGGAGCAATCGTCACTCGACAGCTCGAAAGCGGATCAGTACAAACTCATGTGATCCGTATTCACTTACGTACCACGCGTGCTTCATCGTACCCTGCCTACTCCTCTTTCACTGGCTTATTTGTACCCAGCTACATGATGGAACTCCCCTCGGCCAATCGTCACTCGACAGCCTAGTCCTTGATTAACTTGATTGATCTGATCAGAAGCTTGCTTTTTCCCAGTAAACACGGAAAAGCCCCTTTCCAGCTCACACTGTCAGTCCACTAACAGCGGTATACAGTAAGTCAGTACAGGAAGGACACTCGAAATAGACAACTACTTACTAGGCTAGGGTAGTAGTTGAATCATCTTCCCTTTACTTTAGTGTTCCCTAGTGGAAATTCATTTTTAAAAGTTACTAGGTAATTAGTGAAGAGGTTTATAAAAGTGACAAGCTTGGTGGAAAGCTCTTAGGAGGGAAAGCTAAGTATGCCCGAGTAGTCTTGGTATTGGTTGGTTTGAGGTATATAAATATATAGTTATATACTAACAAGCAAGCTTCGACGACAGCTCGACCTAGCACGTTAGCCCTAGTACTATAAGGAAGGCCTATTCTTCGCATAGGCTACACAAGCTAGGCCTAACACAAGGTCCCATATAGATTCAGCTTAGGGGGTTATGAGAGATTGATTGATGGACCTAAGCTAAACTTATAAGATTGAACCTAAACCAAGGCCTATAGACGAAATTAGGAGAGTAGAGGTTTAATCCAAGACTAGGAAAACAAGTTATATCGAAGCCCAATGCCAAGCAAAGCCCTAGACTACAAGTTAAGAAATGGGGTTCAACTAAGCCCTTAACCCAACATGAGGTGAAGCCTTAACTCGACACAAGATGGGACCCTATTAGGATAGTGGGCTTAGTCAGCCCAACATAGGTTGTCAGGAGAAGTTCCCGTGATTTAAGGGGATATCCTACCCTAAGACGAGAGGATTAGGCTTAGAACAAGACCCATCGGTGGATAAGATCACATCTTCATGACAAGAGGTGTACACGTTAGGCATCACTCAAGGTAATGGGCCAAACCTAATGAGTCCAAACAAATTGGATCTTATTGTATGACAAAACCACAGATTGGGCTTAATTCAAGGCTCAGAAAAGATGGGTTGAATCCATAAACCGCTCCGGGGGGTCCAATGACTCTCAGAATGGCTTAGAATTGCACACAATTGCTATAACTTGGGTCTAGTCATAATCCTTAGGGGCTCAAGTCGTATTGGATCCTAAGTCTCACACACCAGGCTTAATTCAAAGCCCACAACCAATGGAAGAGCCTACAACTTGACCATGCACTTACACACTCTATTTGAAGGTATCAACCAATTGGGCTTAATTCAAAGCCCTTCCCTATTTATTATAAAGGTCCATCATAGGGACCAGAAACACAGCTTGTAAGTCTATTTTCCTAAGGTGAAAAAAAGTGGGCCAAACATAGAACACCAAGCAATCTAACAAGCACACGCAGTCACACAAGACAAGGGGGACCTATGGGAAATTTCTAAGCTCTCTAGTGTGGCTAAGTGTCTCCTTATAACTCCAGTAAGGCTTGGGGGAGGAAACTCCCATTGTGCCTCTCAAGATGGGCTATTTAAGGTGGCCTACCTTGGTCATCAGCGCGGTTGCTCCCCTTGACATATCTCATGGTCTAGAGTGGTCCACTCTTTTTCTTTATATAGATAGTCTCCCGCTAGCTTCAAATCCCAGTCTCCTATTAAATGAATAGAAGAATCAAAAG
Source organism: Cornus controversa (assembly GCA_026545225.1). Lineage (NCBI taxonomy): Eukaryota > Viridiplantae > Streptophyta > Magnoliopsida > Cornales > Cornaceae > Cornus > Cornus controversa. Next base: position 291,857 of record JANPWI010000013.1, read on the forward strand.
GAGCGAAAGAACAAGATAGGCCAGCCTTCAAGTCCTCGATCCTATGCTTTTCATGTATACGCATGAACCTTTCATGAAAGGCGGTCTTCCTTCTGAGATTCTTGGGCAGGTGATTAGAGATAAGAACCACGGGAGCATTTATGGTTTTGGTGAAAACTTTCCCATACTTCGCAATCTCAAATGATTAGGTGAGGACAGGACTTGAACCTGCAGCCTTCAGGTCATAAGCCTGATGAGGTGACCAATTCCTCTACCCTGCTCTTCCCCTTCTCTTTCTTGAACTATTCCCACCTAGGTCCCTGGCTTGGTTGCTTGGCCGGGATAAAACTGCCTATTAGTAAGTGGCGGCAGTGCTCCATTCGTTAGGTTGGAGCTATGAAGCTTACCTTATTATTATGAAAAGGAGAAAGGAATTTTTTAGCTTGTGAACTAGGGTTGGCAGCTAAATTCAATCTTCGAGACCTCATAACATAAAAAAGTCGTGGAGTGCATAAGCCCCTTCACGAGATAGGGCCGACTTTCTTGTGGTGCAAGTATGGGGCGGCAACTAAAGAGGTAGTGAGACTAACCGCAATTGTAGGAATAGGTTGACTTTCTTTCATTTTGGTTATGGAAAGTGAAAGTAGTTTCGTTTAGTACGAGAT